>VXAD01008109.1:396804-490990 GCA_013399195.1 Dicrurus megarhynchus
CCGGAGCAGGGCTGGGGGGGCCGGGCTGGAGCAGCCGAGGTCGGAGCAGGGCTGGGGTGCCCGGGCCGGGCCGCAGATGGAACAGGGCCGCCCCAGGGTGGTCTCCTGGCCGGCCCAGCCGGGCCGAGCAGGGCCCGGCCCCGCTGGGCCGTGCCCCGGCCCACCCCCAGTTACCTGTCCGAAAGCCGGAAGTCAGAGAGAGCCTCGCGGCCTCTGTTCGTTCTTAAATGTGTATCACAGAGGCGTACCAAGCTTCTTAAGTGGCTTAAAGAAGTTGTCAATATTCCAACTAGCCAGTTGATTGGTTAGGTCAGGTCTAGAGGAAACTGTAAGCACCTCTTTGCAAAAAAATCACTTCCGAGGCTGAAGGAGTCTTCCTCAAAAACTCAAACTATGGTAACCCATGACAGATGGGAAACACAAGTTCAGAAGAACAAAAATATTTTTGACTGTCAGAGGAATTTGCAGGCAGAAAGGTGCCAATTAATTTACATTATAGTGAAATTAGCCTGATATTAAAACGATAGGAAGATGACAAGGGAGAGATCAGCCTCTAATGTCCTCATTAGCCAGTAGTGCTCCTTGTGAGCTTTCCATCAGGAGAAGGAAGCTGTCTGGTTGCACTTCATTAGCACCTGAGTTAATGACAGATAAGGAGGCAGGGAGATGGGCTGTCCCCCCACCCTTCCTTCCATTCTCCTCCATGGCTCCTGGATGGAAGTTGATATTTCCCTTGTGTCCTGTCACTCCTCTATTTGTAATGTCAAGACAGGTGGAACACGATGCGTTTTTCCAAACAATACATGTGAGTGGTGTTTTCCCTGGAGCCCAGGACAATTTGAGTAGTGCTGAGCTACAGTGGGACCCCTGCTACTCCTGGCACATGTAGATGGAGTGGAGCTACACTGAGGAAATCTCCCCCGAGACTCTCACAAACTCTTCCTGCTCCCCTACAACTCCCCGTGTCCTCCTTTTCTCCTTGGCTTTCACAAGATTTTTGCCCTCTCTCCATCCTGTGTTGATTTTTCACCCCTCTGCTTGCTGGCAGCTGCTCAGCTGCCTCAGCAACCCTTCTGATTCTCTCCTCTCCTCCTGCCAGCCCTGGCTGTTTATTTTATTGTTTAAACTTTGGGCATGGTTTTGGGGTTTTTTTTAACATGTTTTCTACCCCACTAATGTCAGGTCAGATTGTCTGTCAGCACAACATCAGGTTGCCAGTAGATGATGGACAGTTCACAGGGAAGACAACAAGGAGAAAAATCATCACCAGCATAACAAAAACACAAAAATACCCTAAAAAAGTTGAGACTTTCCCAGAGAGGATGCAGAACTGCTCAATTTTTTTTTTCCCTCCAAGAATGCCACTGGCCTGCAAGGTAGTAGGATTCAGACACATGGCAGTAGAGATAGGAACAACTTCAGTGGGAGCAGGGCATTATCTATGGAGGGGCAGGGCACATCTGCTTGAAGACATGAATTATGCACAAAACCAGGCACAGGGACAGCTTGGAGGTAAAGATGGAAACAGCTTTGATTTGTACTTCTGAAAGGGCCCTCCAACGTCAGCTGGAAGGGGAACACAAAATTATGGAATTTCTCAAGTTGGAAGGGACACACAAGGATCATTGAGTCCAGCTCCTGGCCTGGCACAGGACATGCTCTTCATGGGAACACATGCAGCAGGGATAGGATGGGAGGATGCACATGGACCTCTACTGGGGACTGCAAGTTGCTGGCAGGTTATGTATGAGCATATCTAAACCCATCCTTTGTTTCCCACCTTTTTTCTGAGCATCCTCACTTGGCCTTGGCTGGAGGCACATTCCAAGGTGAGGTGCTCCTTTGACATGCCTGATTCCCAAATCAGCACACCTTTCATAGGAGAGCCAGCCTCCCTTGGCAGCAGGGAGAGATGCAGGGTCTGAAATAGCACTGCCAGCATTGCTGCTTTCCCCAGGCAATGCATCCTGCCTGCAACCCCAAAGTTAGGGGAGATAGAGCCTGGGTAGTGCCAGGGAAGATCTGCCCAGTGGAAATCTGCTGAAGAGGGACAGTGCGTGAAACGTGGGGTCTCTTCCCACCAGGACATGCATTAGTGGATTGGAAGCACTGCACTGTGAAGCAGCAGGAAAGCTAAGAAGTGAAAGCTACCCAGAGAAACTATGACTAAAACCCAGTTCTATTGAACGTTTAAAAGTCCTTATGGCTCGTTTAGGGGCGAAGATGAGTTCCAGGAGGAGCCATCATTACAGATGGGTTGTGCCACACAGGGAACAGCCAGGCAGGTCTATGCCACATACCCCTCTGAAGAGCATCCCTCCTTTCCATGCATGGTGCCTATAAACTGAAGCTTTGCAGGAATGGCTGTCCTGCATTTGAGCACTCCTGGGAAGCCTTGCTGGTCCATGTCACTCTTTTTTGAGAAGGAAGAGACTCTGCACAGTCACTGGGAACAAGCATATGAGGTAAAACCAGGAAAGGTTACTACAGCTAAAAGGGGTTTTTGGACTTACAAGCTATATGGTTTTTCTCCTCTCTGAAAGTCACAGAAGACCTTTCCAGATCCAAATGTTTCACACATCAGTACCGCCACTCATTTGTCTCCAAATTTACCCCACAACTGCACTTTCCCAATTTCACAACCACCCCCACTTTATGGACTGCCATAAGCAGGGGGACAGGCACCAGAGCCATGAGCAGTGGGCACACAGCCAAAACGATGGGCCACCTTTTCCTGCATCCTGGAAAGAGCAGCTGGAGAGTGGAGAGAAGGCGGCTTTGTGATTAAATAGCATCACAACACAGCAGGTCCTGCAGCGTGAGCCCTGAGACAGTTCATTTGGCTGTCTCTTGCCCCTGGATTGAATTTGCTGGAGGTTTGGGGTGCTTTAGCAGCACCCCTTTCCCAGATCCAATAGCACAGGTCAGCCTGCACCCGGCCATGAGCAACAAAGCTTTGCTTTCGGCCCCTTCCCTCCCTCCCACATGCTCTCCCCCCTCCTTCCCTTGTTTCTTTTAATTAGCAACTTTTCCTTTGTTCCCTTTAATTAAGCGGGGTGGAGGCAGGCGAGGGGAGGGCAAAGTTGCTGTCAGCCAGACGAGTTATTTTCACTGCGTGCGAGATCAAAGGCCGGGAGCTCCCGGCTCGTCCTTAATTTGGGCAGCGTCTTTGGGCAAAAGCCTCTCTTCTTTGTGGTTTCTCCATGGACGGCTGTTGGACTGGAAAGGGAGGGCTGAAACCCGGGAGGGGGAGCTAGAAGAAGGACTTCGGCTTGTCTTCTTTAGGGAAGAACTCGAAGAGGAATTTGGGTGATACCCAGACTGAGCGTGTGGGCACATTGGGCACGTTTGCTGATGCCCAGGTGTAAAACCTGATGGCCCAGACGCTCCCCTTAGGGAGAGGGACAGGACCAGATTTGATGTGGATGGGTCCTGCAGCTCTGCCAGGGCTTTAATGGAGAGAGAGCACTAATTATGGGAAAGTAAAGGCAAATGTGGGAAAACAAACCACTCAGGGATTTGAGAAAGAAAGGCCTTAGCTGAAGGTATGAGCAAAGGACCATGGTATAATGTCCCTTTTTCCAAGCACTCTAGCTGTGTGTCTCTTTTGAGGGGCAGAACATATGCCAGGGTCCCAAAGCTTCCAAGACATTTAGCCCTCATTTAATTTTTAATTTGCATCTAGCACCACAGTACTACAGGACTGGTCGTTTCCTCATCCTGAGCTCAGCAAACCGTTACCTCACTCCAGGGATTTATACCTTAGGGCTGGACTCTCTCTAATCGTATCTCTTTGGGTCCATGGGACTGTAAAAGGGTGATGTTCTTATTTCACAAAGCTTTATCCTGTTATTAAAAATGCTTTAGAGCCTCTCTGTCTCACAAGCCACACTCTATTTTTGGTCCTTATAACCCCTGCATATCTGTAGAATATCCCAAATTTTTCACATATGATTTTAATAACTTTTTGGTGCTTTTGGGGGGTAAAATAGGTCAATTTCTGGCTGGAAGAGAGAGCCCCAGTGCTCTACCCCATGCAGCACCACCCTGAAAGTGTGGGAAAGTGGAGTGTATGGAAAGTGTGAATAAATCCAAACTTTGAAAACTTCTCCTGGCCAGCTCATATCTAAAATTAAAGAAAACAAACAAACTCATAATTAAGGTCCAGAGTGTTGTCTTATAACTGGGTATCACAAGGCAGAGGGCTGTTAATTAACTTTCTATTGACAAAACAAAGCACATGGAGAAGAACCTTGCTAATCTCTTTTGTGCTAACCAGCACACATTATTAATTTGCTGGAAAGCAAAAAAAAAAAAAAAGGTCCTCCACTTCCCACTTAAACTCAGGTTTAATAGGGCTGGAGCGTGGCTTCACATTTCCCAGGCTTCATTCTTTGGATGACATATGTTGCAGTGCATTTCCTAATACATTATGAAGCTTCAGCATAAATAATTCAAGCTAAAGTCCAGTTGTTAAAATAAACGAGCGAAGTATCTTTGGTGAATAATTATTCTTCCTTCTTCCTGCCTCCCCCTCCCTGTCAAAAGTACAAGTTCATGTAGCACAGCCCATGAAAATGTTTTAGTGTGACCCAGGGCATCCTGGAATGTTTTAGCTGGCACAGGAGGGATCAGGATGCTTGGATTCACTGGAAATGCCTGCTTAGCCTCAGGGAAGCTGGGAGGTGTCAGTAATCTAATCCAAAAAAACCTAAAAAAACTTCAAGGATTCAATGTCTGATGAATTCCCAGTTAACCAGTGGATTTTTGTGACTTGAGTTTTCACTGGGATGAGATTCAAGTTCTGGCTTGCCAGTTTAAAAAGTTTAAATAAATGGTAATAATCACATTCCCTGGGTCCTTCCAGATGGACACCACTTACACAGGGACACTGGGACACCCAGTGCACCCAAGTGTCCATGGCTGGGTCCTGCCTGGCCCTCTCTGGGGTTTTCCTCCTGCAGCCATTTGGGAAATAATATATTTCCTTTAAGGAAAGGAAATTTCCTTGAAGACTTCCTCTCTTACCCTCTCCTCCCGCTCAGGTGGGGGCTTTATTTTATTCCTGCCAGTAAGGCCCCACTTGCTCACAGTGCCCAAGTCACAGCCCTGGGTGGCACCGACCCTGGGCACCCCTTCATAGGGTGAGGGGCTGCCACCATGCTGTGCCCATCCAAGGATTGTGGTACCAGAGGACTCATCGAGGAAGAACCATCACTTTGCTTTCCCAATGTCTTCCCTTGCTCCTCTCCCCTTCCTCAGCCGTGTCATCTCTGATTAGGAGCAGGGCAGTGCCAGGTGCTCTCAGACTGCTCCTGGCACCAAAATACTGTATCATGAGGCACCCTCAGGCTGCCACTTTCCTCCTGCCCCGGGAGCCAGGCAGGAATGCATATCTGCAGGCACAGTTTTGCTAGACAATAAACACCTTCCCCTCTCCTAAAGCTGCCATGGGCACAGCCTTCAGCCACCAGGATGAGGTGCGGGGACCAAAACAATGCAATACATCTGCCAGCAGAGCTGGACAGATGGGAAAACCAAGGCACAAAATAAACCCTGTGGATGTTTCACAACCAGCCATGAAAAGTATTTCATTTAACAGCTCAGAGCTATTTATGGAAATCACTTAATTAATTTTATTTTTTCCCCCGCATCTCCTTTTTTCTCTCTTTTTCCCCCACTCAGTCACTAGAGCTGCTCAGATACCAGATCATTCTGCCAGAGGAGAATGATCCTCCTGCTGCCTGGTGCCCACCTGAAGTCAGAGGTGCCTGTAACAACATCCTATTCCATCACTGCAGGAAAGTGGGATGCTGTGAGAGCACAAGCTGGTTGGGCATGGAAGGATGGACATCCAAGTGAGAGAAAAACTAACTTCCCCAATTAAAAAGAAAATGGAAATTCAATAAAGGAGAGGGGAGCAGAAATAGGGAAGCCTCTGAGCAATACTGGGGAGTGCTTTCCACACCTCACTATATCCATCTCTCTTCCAGGATCAGAAACTCTCTAGGAGAAAAACCAAGCTACCACAAACACCAGTTTTTACTCCTACAAATGCTCTTCACCTTCCCCATGACAGCCCTACAGAGCAGGACAAAGCAAGAGAAGATGGACCGTTGACCCAGGATGAGGGGATGGGGCCCTGGAGAAGCACTCACTGAGGCAGTCACAGAACTGGAACGCTGGCTGGAGAAGGAGAGTAGAAATTCCAATCAGGAGAAAGTGAACATGATGGATGGCATTCCCATCACCCATCCCCACAGCTCACCTCCTACCATCTCTCTTCGCTTATTTCTTTCTTCTCATCCTTTGTTTTTCTAAGGGAGGGTGGGTTTTAACCATTCTTTTGGTGGCTAAAACTATTCTGCCTCTTTTTGGGAACAGAGGCATCCAGAGGGACCCAGTCTAAATCAAGGCCAAACAGCACTGCCCATCCCCACCCTCCAGCTCATGCTTTGCCTCCACAGAGGTGCACAACCCAAAATCCAGCCTGAAGATGCCCCTAAACCCTGCCTGCTCAGAAGGTGAGGGGCTGGAAGGGGGTGGTCCTGCCACATCTCCCAGCTCCCACAACGTGGCAGGTCTCCATAATTGTTTTATCCCAATCAGAAGCCCACCGGCAGCAGCCGTGGCTTGCCTGCTCTGCCTAGAGGGGAGCTGAGTCCCAGCAAGTTGTTTTCCTTGAATAAATGGTTCTTTTGCACATGTAAATTGTGATTTTTATGAGATGAATATGCCTGTATAAATTTTATTAAAAAGCAGCACAAAAAAACTAGGACAAGGCACAGCCAAATCCTGGCTCCTTGTGCATCCTGGGTGATTGCAGAGTTCAGAGCAGACTCGTGGCAAAGCAGGAGGATGCCAGCAAGGCAGAAACCCAGGAGGGAGCAGACAGGTTGTTCAACAAGGTTCAGAAGGTGGGGAGGAGATTTAGAGATTAGGCCAGATCAAAAGGATAATTATTTTTGTTACATTTCCCTATCTGCATCACTCCACTGGTTCTGCAAGAACCTGGGCTGATTTTCGAGTTTCCAAGCATGCCTGGTGTAAGGAACATGTTTCTAAAGCCTCAGCAATAAATTCCAACCTTTCATCAGACTTGCCTGCTGTGTGTTCAGGAGCAGAAGAGGCAAATCCCATGAGACCAGGAGATTTAGTTTCCAAAATCTGGAAGGTTTAGGCTGTAAACGTTACCCTTGACACCTCCAAGGTATCAAGGAGCATCAGCACAGATGCACAGAATCCCCCCAGAAATGAAGTAGCTATATTTGGTCAGAGTTTGGCACCTCAATTTGGCTACCAGTGTCACCAGGATTCAACTTGCTGGTTCCCTACTTGAACTAGGGAAAAGCCACTCATCCCATATAAACCATCGTTGGTTGTCCCAGGATGCACTAACACCCTCACTAACATCCAGTCACCAAATTCCAAACCATAAACAGGGGTGAGGAGCAGAGGTAGGATTTGCCTCCCTGCTCCACCTGAAAGCCTGTGGTAGATGGCCCAGATAGGATTCTGGTTGCCCATCCTTCCCAGAAAGCCGCTCCCAAAGTAAACCCCTGCCACTCACAGCCCTTTGTGCCAGGCAGGCAGGAGCTCGCCCAGGAGTCACAGTCTCTGTCTCCAGCCAAGCTAAAACGGGGTGTAAGGATTGGGATGGGGGAGGGTGACAGGCAGAGGGGTACCCACGGTCCTGCCAGTCCAAATTCTGTGACCCACAGCACCCGTGTTGAGCCAGGGGAGCACAGAATAGCTGGAAGTGTTCACCACAAACACGTCTCTCCTGAAAGAGGGAAGGGGGAAGCTGGGTGCACAAAGCAGCTGCAAGTCCAGCCTTTCCCAGGGCTCCTCTTTCCCTGCTAACTGGGGAAGGAGCACTAACCCAGCATGACTTACCCATGGCAAGCAAGCTGACAGGAGCACACGGCCTTGCCATCCACAGCAGGCTGTCTGAAGTGCCACCCTCAGCTAAGGAACCCTCTTCAGGAGGAGGATTTCCCAGAGGTGAGCTGCAGATCCTCCCCAGAGAAGGCATAATAGGCATCAGAGCACTTTGGAGGACCTTGGCCACAGGTCCCACTTCTTCAGCACCTGCAAACTGTGGGTGAATTGGGTGCTTGGTATGGATGAACATCAATGTGTGGGTGTGCAGAAGCTCTCCCCACACAGAACCAGCTTCCCACTCCTTCGTGAGTCACCAGCTCCATGTCAACACCACAAATCTGGTCCCCAGGAGCCCCTGGCCACCAGGACCCTTCTGTTCCATGGAAAAAGAGGCCTCCCCAGGAGGAACAGGATGCTCACAACTTGGACAAAGCTTCCTCTTGCTAAGGCCAGCTATGTGACCACAGACCTTGGTGATTCCCCCAAGAGCTTTTGGGGCTTCCCATCCCTCTCCTGCCACCACCAGAGCCAGCTGTCTGCTCCCAATCCCATATCAATACCACGCTTAATTTACAGGGCAATAAAAGTTAATTAATGCCATAGTTACAAAGCCATTACAATGTAATTATTGTTTAATTGGATTATAAGTTATGCAATTTCCAACAAATCTGTAATAAACCAGAAGATATTTACAAAGTGATGAATTGCTGCGGTGTTAAGCACCCAGAATAGCATTGGGATGGGGGCTGCATTTCCTTGGCTTGGTTAGGAACCCTTCTGTGTGCCGACCATGGATCAGCATCATCTCCTGCTGCAGCCCTGACACAGCTTCCTGATTCTGCTGGCATGAAGAAACACCAGCAGGCCTCTAAAGATATTGTTTCCAGAGAAGCTGCTTTTGGGAGAGCAAAGGGGAAAAAGAGAATAAATGGAAAAAGCTCCCAAGCAGCAGAGTATCAATCCAGGATGCTCTCCCAGTTACCCTTTCCTGTTGGATGAGCTTCATCATCCTTCCACGAGTGTCTCACCATGGCCCTGCACCCAGAGAGCTTTGGGAACACACAGGGCAGCGCCTCAGAGCAGCACCTGGGGCTAGGGATGACTTTAGTGGTATCAGAGGATGATTTAATTCCCTCTTGGCACGGCTGCTGGGATTTGGTGAGTGGGAGAGGGCATTCACGCAGCAGAACTGAGCCCACTGGGCATCCCTGAAAGCAAAAGGGACCAAGTATATGGAACTCCAGCAGCAGAGGTCTCAGTGCATCCCAGACAAGCTCCGGGTCATCAAGCTCCTGTAGCAGGAGGATCCCTGCACAGCAGCCCAAGCAGCAGCAATCAGTGGCTCAGTGCTCTTGAGAGCAGCGAATTAAAAAGAAAAAAGGAGGGGTTTATGATTAATATTGCTGCTGGGATAATTACTACTATTATTACTGTTTGTATAGGGGCTTGTCATGGTTCATTTGGGGAGGAAAAAGTCACAGCCTGCTCATGGGAAAATGGGTGAAACATGCTGAAGGCCATTCATTGCATGACTCAGGGCCAAATAACCCTCTTTTTTTTCTGCCATGAAATATTATGAGCTGCCTAATAGGCAGTCAGAGCCTTCTTGGCTTCCCCCACACACCTCCCCAAAATTCCCTGCTCCACACACAGCTCATCTGACCCATGGAGCAAGGCCTCATCCTGCTGCCGCAGCTGCTACAGTTAAAAGGAGCTGCTATAAAAAATGCAATGCAGCACTTTTCCAGCAGAAAATGCAGCTGCTTTGAATTCCCGGCAATTAAAAGTTTGACTGGAGTGGGGGAAGAGAACCATTTGGATTTCTCTCACGCTCACTTTGTTTACTTTTATAAGCTCTTTGTAACAATTTTAGGTAGCTGCATTGTTATCTAAACAAGTTGCCTCTGCATCTGACTTCTTATTTTATGGGAAATTCTCAGCTTTCTGCCCCTGAGTTAAAATAAATAATAAATCAACCAACAACCTGGAAACAGCATGAATATTCCAATCCCAGTTCCCAATCCAGCTGTATTGAACCGGATGAAGTGGACATCATCCCAGCCACTTTCACGTGGCAGCTCCTCCACCGCCTGAATTATCTCTTTGTGACATTTCCAGCTCTGAAAGAGCAGTGCAGGGATTTGGGATGTTGCTTTTGTGAATGGTATTTAAAGCTTCTTTTCACAATTCTGACCCGGTTTACCCTTTAACGTAACAAATCAATCTTCCCTTTAAATTGTTTAGCTTCTGGTCAAACATGGGCAGTCTTACTGATGTAAATATTATGTTTGCTCACTTTATAAGCCGGCACTTTATAATGCTGCCCTGGCTGCGCTATAGGATTGCTATAGGATCCTCATACAAAGAGACAGAGGGATGAAAACATCCCGCTCACGCTTCAGGCCAGATGCTCTCCCAGGGCATAGGCTAGCACCACAAGGCTCAGCGCTGAGCACACATGGGAAAGGGGTCACAAACCAGGCAAACTGCAGCTGATCTCAGCCAAACAAAGCACCTGCGTTTGCTTTGTAACATCTCCTGTGCCACCAGCTGCTCCCTGTTTTCCAGAGGCTGCTCACAGTGAGGGTTTAAGGAGAGTGCTGCTACTGAAAACAACTTTTTTTTTTTCTCTCTCCAAACTCACTGCTTTGGGCATGACTACACAACTAAAAACTTTCTCCCTCAGTTTTCCAGCTCCAGTTTACGGGCCAGTGACCAAAAATTAGGCTCTGAGGACAGAAGCATTCCTTTTGTCCAAGAACATCTAACAATATTTAATCCTGCTAAGCTCCCAAACATGCTGATACCTTCTAGCAATGAGAGCCAAGGCTTAATTAACAGAGGTTAATTAATAAGCCAGGGAGTGGGAGGAGGAGGGAGGGGCAGCTTCACAAGGGAACCTGGTTACCTCTCCTACACCTCAGTGAGCTCCCAATGCGCTGCTGTGACTTTATTTTCTGATGGCTTCTAAACTCTTGCTCTGCCTTGACTCAGAGAGCCTAAAGTAAAGGATTGGGGTGTGGATGCTTGGTGCTGCAAAGCCCATCCCAGGCATGTGTTCCCTGCTGTCCCCTCAGGAGCCCATGGGATGTTTGAAAAGGAAGTGAGCTGAAGAGGGGGAAGCAGCAGAGCTTTCTGCAGGAGCCAAACGCAGAGCTATTACAGGTGGTTTACGAGCTTTATTCTTCCCATTTTCTGTCTGGAGAGACGCAGCTGACAGGCCAGCTCGGCACGCTGCCAGTGCCAACCCCTGCTTCCCAAGGAGAAAACTTCTCCAGGCTGGAAAAAGCCACATGCCAGCCTCATCATGAAGCCCTTCACTCAGCTTTGTTAATCCCCTGGAAACCTGGCCTCACCCCTGGGACATCCCTGTCACCTGGGGTTACCTATCACCTGGGCTGGAGCAGCAGTGGCCACGTGCCAGGAGCCAATTCTTCTCTGTGGGCAAACAGAGCCTATTGTCCCAGCTCTGTTTGCTTTAATAAAATAATGAAAAGCTAGGTTTGTGTCAGGGAACAATGACAAAATGCCACATTTGAGGATCTGATTGTGCCTGAATGGATCAATTTTTTCCTCCCCTATGAAGTCCATCAAGCTCCCATCTACTGAAATCCATTTAAGCAGCCTCCTCATCTCTGGTGGCCTGTTCGTGGTGGTACCCCCAGATGTTGGGGAAGAAGAAATAAGATGCAACAGGGAGCTGCTGCAGGGGGGTTGAAGAATAGAGAAAATGAGAAAGAGAATCTCTTCCATGCTTTGCTCAACATGCAAGGAAAAAATATTACCTCATCCCTTTAGTGAAAGCTATTAAAGAGAAATTTAAAGACAGTGCCAAAGCACTGTCTCCCTGGCTTTCCAGAGGCTGTCCTTTCCGCCCTGCCCAGGACCAAATCCTGGGGTTCTGCTGGAGGCAGGCACCCACCAAACAAGACATTACAAAACTCAGGTCTGCAACTACCCATTTACAGGCGTTTTTCCAGGGAATATACAGCTAGCGGGCAAAATCTTAGGCTCAAACACCAGCTTAGCATTTCCAGAAAAGCATAAATTATGTTGAAGGCACAGAATATCCCATTTTATCACTCAGATATGTATTTCCTATCAAAAGATGAGCATGAAAGCCCGGAGAGCAACACAGACCTAGAAGAGGACAGCACTGAAACCATAACCTGGAACCATTACTCCCAAACACAGGTCCCTGCCCCACAGCTGAGATGAAAGTGGATGAAAGGAAATACTACTTTGTAATAAATGAATCAGGGAAAAAAGCAGGAGAAGTAGGAGGCAGGAGAAGGGCTGGGGAAGGTGTAAGACATGGGCTGTGCTTTAGCGGTGTGGTCTCCACACTAGTAGGCAGGTAGTTGGCATCAAGGCCAGCTCTTTCCTAAACTTCCCATTCCCCCAGTTCCTTCCTCCAGAGCCTTTTTTAAGGTAAGAAAAAAATCATGGAAAGAAGAGGAAAAAAAGAGCAGACAAATCCCTTTTTTTTTCTCCCCCAAAACCCCTCTGGGGTTTTTTTGACAAAGAGCAGGTAAGGAATACTGCAGTGTTTGTCTTCATTAGGTTAGAGAGGCTGCCAAGCTGTAATAGCATTACAGCTGCAGGCATTGTGGGTAATGCCATGCAAATTGCTCCAAAGGCATTGGAAAGCAAGGCCACCATCGGCTGAGCAATGTGAAAAGGACACTCTCAAGTACTCTTCCCAATGCAATTTTTGTACTCTGCTTTTTGGGACACTCTTGCAGAAGCTGGCAGATAAAGCTCCCTAGAGGTTGCTGGTCCACCCAGGGCTGTAACCATGTATGGATTCCTGCATCCTTTAGTAGATCCCAGCAGCATCAATGACTTCAGCAAAGCTCTGGGGGCAAGTGGGGCTGCTCTGCCATCAGTTCCTCCTCCAAGTTCACCCCTTGGTTTCTCTCCAGACACCCTGAAAGCTGCAGAGCACTTGGATGACCCAAGTGTGAAATAGCTGGAGGAAAAGGTAAGCCATGGGCCATGCTTCTTTCACTCAGAGTGATGCCAGCAGCAAGGAAAAAGGGGTGAAGCTGCTCATCCACAGCCCAAATGGCACCTCTGACATCAGGCTTGGCTGTCAAAGCTCCAAAAGCACTGTCTCTGTCTCCCACTCTCCCAAAATCACCACCTATTTCTGTCTTCTAAGAGGTCTCTCCCTTTCTATTCACACCCTTGACCCAGCAGGAATAAAACCCCCCATCTAATCCCACTCTCTCCAGCCCCTAGAGTGACCAGAGAATGCCTTCTACTGAGTTCAAGGGTCTCTTCACCAAGGACTGCAGCAGCAGCTCATTTTTTCCTCTTTTTTTTCCCCATGCAATTAAGTGCAGCGTCCTAATTGGAGTGCTGTGAACTATTTATAGCTTTTAAATGACCATTTACTACAGCAGCACTTAGATATTGGATAGGAAAAAAAGTCAGTAGCCTGGATGGTGAACAAACCACGCGCATCAGAGAAAGACTTCTCCAAAGAAAGGTCAGCAGCTTGGGAAGGCAAAGCAGGGAGAGGCAGCAATGAGAAAGAAATGCTGTTATTCCCTTTTCTTCTGAGGAGCAGAGGGATGAATCTCCATGCTCCATGTTCATGAAGCACCAAGATTAGAGCATTTCTCTATCCGGTCCTAAACCTGTGGTTTATGGGCAAGGCCAGGCTTTAGGGCTAAGAATGCACATAGCAGCCCGGCCTCCTGGGGAGCACAAAGAAGCCAACAGATGTTTTCCCAGATTATCCCAGTTGATTCACTAGCTGAACACATCCCACGTGTTTCAGGAACTATTCTTTTTCTCTATGTCCATATGTTGTTTGTAAGATGATTAATCACAGCCTGAGCTGTAAGATCTAATGGCATTTCTGTGTTTTAATAAGTGTAAGAAGGTGTCTCTGCCCCTGGCAGGGGATTGGAACAAGATGATCTTTAGGGTCCTTTCCAACCCAAATCATTCCAAGAATCTGTGAAAGACCATTTATATGTATGTAAGAAATCAGGACTGAAAAGCACAGAGCTCTTCAAGAACAGCAGCTTTCCAATAGTGTGACATGATTTTTTCCAAAAAGATGTTTCCAGTCATACTGTTGTGAACAAAAACCTCTTGCAAAAAGGAGGGATGTGACAGCACTGGGGGAATCTCATTTATTGTAGGTGTTTTCCTCCATCTCCTGACAAGAGCTCTCAGAAGGAGCCAAACTATGATTGATCATCACCTTTGTGATCCTGATTTCCTGATTCTGAACTACGTGGTTTAACCTTGCATGAACAGCAACTTCCATAAAATTAGGTAACAACAATCAGAATCTGTGTTTTCCCGGCAAATGCTGTGAATTTGAGGTGTTGTTTGTCTTTTTTTTTGTCTCATTGTGTTTTTAAGGCAGCTGGAATCAAGAGGAGACTCCTTGACAGGTGAAGAGAGGCTGGTCCTACCCAACTTGACAGCAACACTTTAATAGGATCTCCCTTGGAATCATTAATAGGGAGCTTGAGAAATTGGTATGCCAGGGCTGCAAACACTCATGGAGAATGAGGAGTTGCATCAAGAGCCCTTTGTATACTCACTTTTTGATGGAAAATTGGAGACAAGTATGGATACTGTCAGACACTTGTCATATCAAGAGGAAAAACGTCTCAGTGCTTGAAGAGCCCACAGTCCCCTCGCCTCTCTCGACATCTGCCATATGGACAATTCAGAGGGAAGGCGATCCAGACTGCCCTCTCCCCAGGCTTCAAGCAGAATAATAGATATCCCTTTTTCAGCGGCACATGGACTCTTCCTCTTCCCGCTCCAGTTTTTTAGTGGTGGGAAGCCGGGCGATGCTGCTGGAGACTCCGCAGGAGGGGATGCTCCTGTGGCAGGAGGGGGCTCAGCTGGAGGTCCCCTGCCTGCCTTACTGCTCCCTGCTCCAGTGAAGGGTTTGTCTCTAGCTTCAAAGGTGTGTCCTGAAACTCTCTGGAAGAGGAGACTCATTTTTCATGCTGAACGAAATGAAAATCCCACTGTTACCTCATTTACATCTCAATGCTGTTAAGTAATAGATGGCTATTATTTATAGACATGTAAGACATCCATTTTTTATTCAGTGGGATACAGTAAGAAGAAAAATACCCATCTTTCTGTTCACCTTTTCTGGATTATTTCTTTTTTTTGTTTCCTTTTTTTATCCTTTGCTCAAGTTTGACTGTTGCTGAGAATTTGCAAATAAAGGAGTGAACAGCCCCATAAAAGCTGATTGTTTCTTCCTCCTGCAAAGATTGTCTTTGTGAAGAAGATTAAAAATCCTTCCATGCTGCTGAAGATAAAGGTATCCCTGGGCGAGAATAAGACATAAAAGAGGTTAGTACACACACCTCTGGGCTGTGTGGACTGCTAATTCGCACTGCTGTCATCCCTGCTCGTCCATCCTTACTCTTTCTTCCCTCTTTCACAAAAGGAGAAGTTGCCTTTGCTGAAGGCAGCATTGGCAGCAACAGTTGAGCCTTGAATGAGAATATTTGCTTTCCCAGCTGGCTGCAGGGAGACAGGCTCTATGGGACCATCCATAAAGGAAACACATCTGCTCCCAGCTGGAATGTGAGGCAGCAGGGGAGGTACACACTCTCTCCTCCCTCCATGGCATGGTTTGGTCGTAGAAGAGCTTGCACCTGAGTTGGAAATTTTTTGTCACGACGAACTCACTACTTGGACTCCAAGAAGAGATGCAATCATGGACAGAGATCCTGACCCTAAAACTTTAGGGATAATCCCATGACAGCATCTTCACCTGGCGCTGACTGCTAAACCAGCAACCCACGGCCTCGTTGAGGCTGAGTTCAGAAAGGCTCCACAGAAAGCCCTAGGGAACTCTGAAACCTAAAAAGACCTGTTCTGGGAGTTCAGGAGGTTCCTCCTAAACACATACAGGAGCAGGGCTGCCTCCTCCCAATCTCCATGGTTGGAATTAAATCAGGTGCAAGAAGAAGAGAGCAGTCATTCCATGCCAAAGTATGCCTAGAGCCCATCAGGGCTTTTATCCAGGGACAGTCCTGCGAGCCCAGAAGGAACCACCAGGTCCCTCCTTGGTTCAGATGAAGGAAGGCCACACCACAGGGCAAACTCCAACAGACAGTGGTTTTTTCTTCCCCGCCCGTCCCAAAGTGCTTTGTCAGGATTCATTAGAAGCACAGCGGGTTTTACTGGTACCTGCACTATCAGCAGAGTGGCTGCTTTTCTTCTTTGCTGACAACCTACATTCAGTGTAACAGACTGAAAAGGCCTCCAGATTCAAAGCCTTGTAATGACTCTCCTCTTCCTTTCTCCTTCCCTCTTTCTCTTTAATAGCTTTCACTAAAGGGATGAGGTAATATTTTTTCCTTGCATGTTGAGCAAAGCATGGAAGAGATTCTCTTTCTCATTTTCTCTATTCTTCAACCCCCCTGCAGCAGCTCCCTGTTGCATCTTATTTCTTCTTCCCCAACATCTGGGGGTACCACCACGAACAGGCCACCAGAGATGAGGAGGCTGCTTAAATGGATTTCAGTAGATGGGAGCTTGATGGACTTCATAGGGGAGGAAAAAAATTGATCCATTCAGGCACAATCAGATCCTCAGCTCTTCCTTTCCAGAGCCAAGAAGAGTTTTTTTAGGCTGGCCCCAGGAAAACATTTATTTCTCTCTTTCCAGCCCTGATGAGTTGAAGTAGATGGACAATGCTTTGTTTAAAAAATGCCAAGCAGGTTAAAATCCAGCCTGGCGCACATTTCTTCAGGGTTAAGCAGCCAAGCCCATAGTCTGACTCTAACACGATTTCCCTCTTTTTCTGAATGATGGGATTGCTTTATTAATTGCCAACCTACAAATGTGAACTTCTTGAGTAGTTTTGGAGTGTAACAGGGAAGGGGAGGAGAGCTGGAGCAGCAGTCCTCCAGAGAACCCGGGTAAGGCTGATTGATCAAAATCACTTGAATTTCTCCTATTATTAAATACAAGAGTGCTCCTGGTTTGTCTCAAGAGATGCAGGGAAAGAACTAAAAAGGAAACAGCAGCTTAGAGCAGCAGCGTCCAAGGAGGTGCTTGTATTCATGCTTTTTCTCTTTTTTGCTCTCATCTGCATCAATTTGTGATGGTTTTTGCATAAAAATCATTTTTGGCAAGCGTGAGATCAGTTCTTTATCCTTGCCTTGTATTTGTGCAACACACTTCAGATCAAGGGGACCCCAATGACTGATGGAAGGGTCTCTTCCTTGAGCTGAGCACGCTGAAGGTGCTTCCCACAGGAATTGTGCAGGAAATGAGATGTGCTGGCTCCTTATCCCTGCAGGCATGGGGGGCACAGAGACCAGCCAAGGCTGGGTGTGGTGAAGAGGAGCATAATCAGATTCTCTGTAGTTCAGGCAGGAGGACAGTGGCTTACAGGGAGAATACACATGAAGGAACATGGGAGGGATGGAAAAGGTAAGAGCACAAAGAAATGTATTGCTTCCCCCTTCTGAATGTGTAAACACGGTGTACAAGTCCAGAGTCCAAGAAAGACCTAAAGATCCCCAGAATTACCCTTTTCTGAGTATGTCAATATCCTGCGCTGGGACTGAAAACTAGCCAGGAAACAAGAACTGTGTGAATTGTGAGATCTGGGGATTTCTCTTACAAGAAGTTTTAATTTAATGTTTGATTCTTTTGAGAGGGAGAGGGAACTTATGTCGGGCTAAGAAATGCAATACATGCAGGTTACGAACATTCCCCAAGAAGACGGAGGATTTTCATGTTTGCTCTGCTGATTCCCTCTCTGGCGCTGTGCATATTTAGTTAACACCAGCTCTCAGGCAGAGGTTTTGAACATGGTCTCCTGTATCCCAGATGGATGCCCTATGAGGAAGCACTTCCTACCTGAAAAACTCCATAAAATGTGTCTGGCCAAGCCCCCTTCCTTCCTTCACTACGGGTCATCTTGGAACACCAGTGATAGGCTGAAGCCTCAGTACAGATGAAAGACCTATCCAAATCCTCTTGCTGGAGCCCTCTGGGCCTTCAAAAGCTTTCCCAAGCCATTCCTTTGATGAATGGACACAGAAACTGAAGGCAACGATACTTCTGCCGACCCCTCGCCACCTTTTTTCTCCAGCACCCAAAAAGCTGGCATGCCTTTTTCTACTTTCCCATCTTTGGTAAGGTCTCCCCTTTATATTTCTTCTCTGCCACAAGCACAAACCTGTTCATTCAGTTCCCATCATCCTGGATATGCCCCCTCAACTCCCACAGCCCAGATCCAACACTAAAACCCTTCCTGACAACTCATCCAAGACTCTCCTCACTCTAAAAAAACAACCTGTAGAGATGGTGCAAAACCTCACACAGGGCAGCCATGGTTGTTAAAGCATCTAATTATGTACTTTCTCATTACTAAGCCTGATTTGATTTAAGCAGCTCCCTGGCTCAGACTCTGGGATGTAACACCCCACTCTGAATCATCCCTGTCCCATCTGCTCCTGCCTTTACCCTTCCAAACTCACAGGTAGGATAACACACCAAGCTAAATATTTAATGGGAGTGCTAATGGCTTTGTTAAGTAAAGTTGGGGACAAGGGAGGAGCTTTTCCTTGGGTTAGGATGACTAAACTGGGTTTGTGCTGATGGGAAACCTATACAGCCCCGTCCTGCGCTGGTTTTGTCCTGGTGCTGTGCTCCCAGATGGGAACACCAGGGCTATGGGCAGATGGTGCCAGACTCGCTCCTGGCACTGAGTCACCACTGAACACAGCTTGCACCGGAACAAGGAAGAGCTAAAGGAAGAGCTAAAGAGCTAGGAGTTAAAGGAAGAGCTTTTCGGTGGTTCTTTTCAGGTGAAGGGATGAGGAAAAGCCTTCTTGGAATGATGCTCTGGAGCTCTCAACCAAGTTAAGCCAACTGAACCCACAACAGCAAACCCGGCCTTAGAGCGCGAGAGTGATCAGGGTCAGAGCAGCAGCTCCGTGGAGCTGTGCCAAAACTTCTCCTCACCTCACTAGGATTTTCCCAACACTTTGCAGAAACTGTCAACGTCAACGCAGAAAAAAACACCCACCCAATGTTCCAGGGCCAGACGATAGTTTATGTTTATGAAAACTGCGATTTGTTTTCATGGAAACTAGTAAAAGGATAGCAGGCAAACCTGGAAAAACACGGCTCACCCTTTGGGGAAGAGGATATTTTATGGACAGCTTTGGTTGCCACCTCTGTTCTACAGCTGATGGAGCTTGGGAGATGGGAGCTCACAAAAGGTATACCCAATTTAAGAGAGCAGCTGTGGGATCCAGAGGCCACTGACTGAAATTCAGCCTGAATTAGGGAGAAGTGGAAGAGAGGTATTTCACATGACACACTCGCCGGGAGAAAGAGTTCATTACTGAACCTTCGTTATCAGAGAATGAAATCATGGGCTTGCCCCTCATGCCTGGTGGAGGAGCCTCAAGAACCACCACAGTCCATCCAGTGAATGA
Organism: Dicrurus megarhynchus; assembly: GCA_013399195.1. NCBI lineage: Eukaryota > Metazoa > Chordata > Aves > Passeriformes > Dicruridae > Dicrurus > Dicrurus megarhynchus. Next base: position 416,151 of record VXAD01008109.1, read on the forward strand.
GACAACAAATAAAAGACTCAGTATCAGCTTTGTGTCCTACGGGGATGTAACTGGCTTCATTCTCTACATTTTTCACCAAGTAACAGGTAAAAATGGACCATCAGGTAGAGCTTCTCATGCACTGGACTTTCCCTGCGGCACTTCCACCTCTGGCTGATCTCTCTCTCCAGCTCTCCCCAACAACTGCCCCTGTGGCACAGTGTTGGTTTTGGCTGGATTAATCTCAGCCTGATCCCCTGAGAGCAAGGCCCGGGGCACAGGCAGCATAAATCCTGTTGGTTTTGGTGGCCCCAGGCCAGGAGTGATGTCAGTTCCTGGAGAAGACTCATAAATTTCATCTGAGTTTCCTTCTGCTGAGTTTTCCCTTTTGCTTACAGGGGATCTGCAATACTTCATCTGTCACAACGGCTCCCAGGGACGCACGTTCTGATGTCATAAATTTGTCATCACCACAACATCACTGACAGACCAAGCACGAGGAGGAATGGCTCTAGGGCTAAGCAAAGGACCTTGTCTCTAACAAATGGCAGTGATTCACACCAAAATGCCCCTGGGAAGCACTCCAAAACAGGGAAAGAGCCACACTTTTCAGCCCAGATTTCTCTTTTCTTTTTGTTGCCAAAGTGAGTCCTGGTCAGTGTGGTGGGTTTGAACACATTACTTCCAAGAGTAGGTGTGTGTCTCCTAATTCTGCAGGTTTGCTGACCTCCTGGGTTTATTTTGTTTCCAAGAACTTCCATTCCTCCCCATGACAGTGGAGCAATTTTATGAGTAAAGAGAGATTTTGGAGGAAAATAGGTCTGTGAGTAGGCAAGACCTCCTTTGAGGTTGCTGTGGTGCAGCACTTTAGCCTGGTGATAAACCCATGGCTTTTTTCCTTAATATACCTGCACAAAATAAAAGGGAAATGCTCAAAAAGCTAAATCCCAGCATTTCTGGGGGCAAGGACCGTGTTATTTCTAGAGGCTGGAGTCAGACTTGTTGAATTCCCCATAGCTCTTCCTCCTTACAGCCACTTGCAGACATTGATTTTTTGCATCTTTCCATCACTGCTCTCCCAGGACAAGAAGCAGCTTCGGGGCCAGGTAAGTATTTGCTGGCACCATTGAGTGCCATCATCTGGAAGGAAAGCAGGGTGGATTTGGGACTGGTTGAGGATCCGTCTAAGAATAGTTCTCCTTGTCATGCATCCCCTGCCCTTGAACAACCTCTTCCATGAATATCCCAACACCTGGACAGTCCAGCCTGGCATCACACATCCTGCAGACTGATCCTGCTACTTGCCTTATTTCAGTGTTGTTACTCCAGGATTTCTTGGCAGGTTGTCTAGAAATCAGCAAACAGCCCCACAGGAGAGAAGATCTCAGGACAGAAAAACTAAAAAGAGTTCTATGGCACAGCCGATGATTTTCTGAGGGATACTTGGCTGTTCTCTTGTGCTGCTGCATGGTGGGAAAGGGCAGGGAGAGGACATAATTCTGCTCTAACTTGCTACATCATCAGTTTTCATTAAAATATTCTTCTGCCACATCTTTGTAATTTTTCATTTTGGAGGCAAATGTATTAAAGGTGTACTTCAGTCTGATTTAATTAAATAAGTGGCATTAGCAAATAAAGGGTTTTTTTTTATCTCAGCACACTGCAAAAAAAAAAAAAAAAAAACGGGAGGGGGGAGAAATTGCTGTGATACAAGCAGCTATTTAATACTATAACTGAAGGGGAGGGTGGAAATTCCACTCTTCATAAGCTTTCATTCATTATCCTCCTCTGGCCCCACCACCACAAATCACTCAAGAGCCTTGCAGCAAAAATACCCCAAATGTAAAGCAATATAATATCCTGTGTTTTCCAAGATAGGTAGTAATACATTTTGCACACAAACCTTCCTAGCACTCCACCAGCTACTTCCTTAAGTCTCCCTGTGTGGCTCATCTCATACTCATTTCAGGGCTATTTCCTGGTCCAAGATGGCTTTGAAAATGAGGCTGAAAAGGTTTCTCAGCTTATTTTTGTTTTGATTTCTGCTAGGCAGCAAGAAAGGGCAGGCACTGTATTCTAAAATTCAGGACTTGCCTTTGCTACCTTGCCTTAATAGGGCCACTTTGCCTGTGTTTTTCCTCTTACAGTCTCTCCCAAATCCATCGTAGCTAGGTTTTAGGTGGAAAAATAAAATGTTTGGCTGATTTCTTTCCCCTTAGCCCTGCTAAGGTGTTTGAGTAATTCTAGGGCTGTGAGCACATGAGCATTTTTTAAGCCATATGTCAAACACGGCTTTCCCCTTCCACATGCTCTAGTGGGATGTTCTGATGCAGCTGGGGTAGGAAAAGGAAGAAGGGTTTCCAGAGCCATCCAGGTTTTCTCCTCCCCTTCTTGGCACAAAGGGGCAGCTTTTGCTTCCCCACCTCCCCTTCCCTAAAGCCACCCTGCTCCTGCCATCCGACCACCCAGGAAGGACACCGGGGTCTCCTCCAGCCGGGAGCAGCTGTGGCAGCAGGAGGTGGTGCCTGGCCTTGGGGCTGAGAGGTCTCCAGGCCTTTGCTGCCGAGAGGAGGCAACACATCCATGACAAACGGAGGGAAAACTTGGGAAGTTTATTGGATTGAGAGCTTCCCATCTGTTTCTGCCACAGTCAGCCCTATCTCTCCACTGCCAGTAGCTGGAGACAATCAGGAAGGAAGCAGACAGATATCCAGCACCTGTCCCCCACAAAGGAAATCCCCGTGGGCTTCTCCTGATGGGAAACAGTCAAAAAGGTGTTGGACCCTCCCTTCTCCATTCAGAAGTAACTAGGTGGAAAACTGCTGAGCCAAAGGCATGCATCCTTCCCAGAGCTTCGTTCCCTCGGGCACACACAGAGGCAGGAACACACACAGCAGGTGCCTGCTGGATGTCCCCTTCAAATGCCTGTCACCGCCACAAATTCTCTCTTGGGCCACATATTTCCCCACAAGAAGCAGAACCAAACTGGGGGGACACAACCACCAAGGACTTGCATCCCTGGGGATGACAGGCAGGGACACCAAGCAACAGCAGCCAAAGGTCTAATACCAAGGGGACTTGGTCCTAAGCCAAAATCAACCACACCAGCTTTGCTAGCACAGTCCAAACCTCACCTTCCCTGCAGCAGCAGATGCAGGGCTGAGGGAGTTAGGATGCCTTGGGAAGCGCTACGCTCAGCTTTGGAAGGTAAGGCACCTCCAGGTTCCTTACATGGCTTTACCCAGTGCAAAAAGCTGAACATACTTTTGAACAACACTAATGATCAGTCATCAGCTCCTTGGAAGATTTCCATAGCAGCATTTGACTACTGGATAGCGATCAAGTCAGTGAAGACTTGCCAAGTTCTGGGCACTTGGTTGGCAGAAAAAATGTTTAGTGCTTCAGGGAAGACTCGGTGCAGCTTTTGATCCCTTCTAGTCCCAACATATTTAAACAAAAATAATCCTTTTCTCCCCTCTCCCTCCCAACCAGCATTTCCCCACATTTAACAGTAGAGAAGGAGGCCACACATGTGGGTTTGGCACATTTCAGCAGCTTTTTAATGTTTTTAATGGAGTTGGTCCCCAAATGTCACAAGGCTATTGTTTTCCCTGTTGGTCACACATCTGCCTGAATTTTAGGCTATTCCCTAAATGTCACGATTTCTCTGCTTCCTGCAACTCTCTGCTGTTACTGGTTATTGTCTTTCTGAGAGGTAATTTTTTGTCTCACTTCTCCCCAAATGTCCAGTTTTCTCCCACTTTGGTGCCCCCTGAAGCAAATGTTCCCTGTGCCTCTGGTTTCACCTAGTGGGGGGACAGGCAGCAGGGGAAAAAACACCCTGAGGAGAAGAAGATTTCAAAAAATAAAATACTTTTTTTTTGCTGCCCAGATCTTTTCTTTTACCTTCCTCTCCCAGTCTCTATTGCCCAGGGATCTACTGCCAGAGCCCGGGTGAATTTTGTAATTAAAGCCACAGAATGCTTGGCTATCAGAGTTAATATTTTTTGCCACTGTTGGTAACCTTTGCCAAAATCTCACACACAAGTTGGATATGTGCCTGATTTAACCAGCTTCTTTTGGTCCCTGCTTTATCTCCACTTTCTTCGCAATGATGGGATGGATGCACAATCTCTCACTTCTTGCCCTGAGCATCCTTTGCTGGCTCCCTCCCACAGACACAAGTCTGTGTGTGCAGGGAGGAAGGAAAACCTGGACCAGTGCTGAGTTTCTCCATCTGGAAGGCACCAGAGGGGCCGGCAGCAGCTGAAGCATAAACACCCTTGCCATTTCCTTGGAAAGACTCAGGATCCAAGGGTGGGGGGAGAAATATGGAAGAAATATGGAAGAAGAAAGGAAACCTGGCAACAGCAAGAAGACAAGAACTTCAGAAGTGGTCAAAAACCCAGTTGGAGTCAGACTCAGGGAGAGTGAAGGAAGAAAATTGAGATCTTGGAGTAGGAAGCAATCTCTAGGAACACCTTTTCACTGTGGGACCAAGACACTGGATGACTGAAGGCAAAGGAGATGTGACCCATCAGAGGGGTCCCTCCCTACTAGCAGCACTCCTCTCCCACACAGGACTGTTCAGGGATGTAGACTCATGGGAGATGTTTGGGTGCTCTGGTAGCAGAGGGTTCATTCAGCTCCAAGGACAGCTCCTCACCTGCCAGGAACCAGGTCCCAGCATCCTCACCTGCACTGCCAGTGAGGACCATCCTGACCTGCTTCTGGCATGACAGCTCTGCCAGCTCTTTCCCAGAGAAAGAGAGAAGTGTTAATTTAAACACCCTCACATGTTTTTGAGCTTTTCTACACCCTTTGAGACAGGACCTTAATCTCTGTTCTCACTTCAGGTGCTGGTCAAAGGTCTGAGGTTTGTCCCTCTTGGATTATTTCATCCTTTTCCAGCAAGATTCCAGCCCAGAACCACCTGTGCCAGCCTTTGAATGAGATTTGGGCTCTGCAGGGAGAACCAGCTCCACACCAGCCAGAGTCCTGGAGAAAGACCCCATGGAGGTTCTCCCACTGCAGAGGAATGAGTGTGGGACAGGAAAAATCCAGGATAGGACAGCTCTATAGAAAAATGCTCTAATGCTACCCCCTCCCCAGCAGGCTGAGCTGTAAGCAGGTCATAAACATCCCTCAGGTGTTGGCAGCATCAGCTGTGTCACACACATCTCTTGGGCACATTCGCTCCCTTGCTTTATTCCCCCGTCAGAAAAAAATACTTTTTAGAGCAGTACAAAACTGATTAGATTGAGGCAAGGGAAAGAGTGATGGAGAACGGTGAACAATAAAAACCTGGGAGCAGGCAGGAGTTTCTTGGAGGAAAATAAGAGAAAATAAAGCTGATGCTTTCAAGATTAATGACTAATGACAAATAATTGTGGCTGTGGGAGAGCAACGAGAAGGCAGAATGGAAACAAGAACCAGACAGGAGAACTAGGCATTAGGTCTGATGGTGAATTTAAGGCCATTAATTCATAATTGCAGCCATTACTGCCAGGAGTTTCAAGTGAGTCCAGCAATATTAAGAGCTGCTGGATGCGGTGCCTCTCCAAAAAAATCTGGCTGTTATTTAGGGTTCTAAGTGAAGGCTGAACTGCTGTGAAAAAAGGCAAAAAGATAAAAAAGGTAATCCTCCTCTGATATCATGGGTGCTTATAGGAATCTCTGCCCTGAAGAAGGAAGGAATGAGGATAGACAAGACATGTGCCCTCCATCCCCCTTCTCCACTTTGCCCACATTTATGAGCTCCTGGGCTTTTATTTCCCCCCACAGGAGGAGCAGATTCTCTGTCTTTGCCAGGTGCTTCAGAAAGCAGCAAACACCAGTCCCAGCAGCTGAAGGTGCCTGTCCTCCCTCACTTCACTTTTTCAAAGGGGAAATCAAAGTATTTCATGACACCCAAAGGTCTGTTCCCAACAGCATGGGATAAAAGGCAGGGCACCAGGTGAAGGAGGGTGGGTTTTTCTGTGGTTTGAACAGTGTCTATCCTTCTAACGAGGGGGTTAATGTGCTGCCTGTATCACATCCCTGTGAATCACATCAATTTAATTTAATGAGAAAACTGACAATTCACTGTGGCCAGCAAAGCCCATCCTGCTCTGCGTCACCCAGGAGTTACAAAACAGACAGTTTTGCTCTAATCCTGGAATATTTGCAGCTGGAAATGATGGAAACAGAAGGAAGACAGTTAAATCTCAAGCAAGCAAGGTGTGTTCCTCTCAGATCTTGCATTCACAATAGACAGAGGCACTCAAACCAGCCTGACAGGGTACACAAGACACTTGGCAGCCTGGCAAAGCTTTGTTACTCACAGAGATCAATCAAAGCAAGAGAGAGACTTGTCAGGGAAGCGTGGGATCAGCTGTTTTCTCCTAGTCTAACTACGGTCTTCTCCTCTCCACTTTATTCACTTCATCCTTTTGGTTTTTTCCTAGTGGGAAAACTCACCTGAGGTTTTTCAAAGCATTTTATCCACTTAACATTCCAGCTGTTTTGAAACCAGGAGGTTCCATCAGTCCCTTGCCAAGCACCTTGCAGGAGAGGAAGTGTCATCATGGCATGGGAGTCATCCCTTTCTCTTTACCAATAACTGAGTGAATGACTGACAGGAAAGCACCCTTTCCTTCACGGCCTTTGGCTTCTCCTCCAAACCTTTTCCCTCCCCTTTTAATTGGCATCCAGCCCCATTATTTTCCCTGTGCTTGAAGCACATTAAAACCCACAGCTATTAAACTGTATTTGATGCACAGAGAAAACCACTTTGAATGCAACCTGAGAACCTCTGATGTCACAGTGAGGAAGAAGAGGAGAGGAATTAAGGCAGGATGGCAAGACTTCTTTTCCACAGTCACCCTTCTTTTTGCTGATAATCCTATTTTTACATGTGCCTACCAGATGCTCCCCATATCACACTCGGTACAGCCAGATGGCATCAGAATCCCTTCCCCATCGTGTATCATCAGCTCCTGATCATCTCACTGATATGTAATGGCCCCGTCAGAGGGGAACGAGCTACTCAGGGTAGTTGTCTGCATGTTCCCCAACATCTGTGCACACCTCCCTGGTCCCTGTGTAACTGCGACACATTCCTGCTTTCAGAGCCCAGAGCCCACAGTCCCTGGTGGGAGAGCGGTTCTCCCTCCGAGATGCAGATGCGTTTAACACCGGGTAATTACTGCAGGAGATAAGCAGCCTGTGTGACTACAACTCAATTGCCACCATGCCCAAAAGGTCACCGACTCAGCTTTACACAGCCTGGCTTTAATAGAGTTAGATCCTGCCACAGGGTAAAGGTGGGATGGAGGGAGGGAGGGATGACCAAGCTGCTTCGTGCCCCAGAAAGAGGTATTTGCTATTCAGAAAAGAACTGGGACAAGACACTTTGGACTATGACCAGAACCTGGGAATGCCTGTGCAGGGTCAGAGTCCTGTCACCAGCTATGTCACCTTGTAGAGCACATCCAGCACCTTGAAAACATGATTTGGTACAGATTTAAGACTCACTGCAGCCTGATCTTACAGCAAAAAAGCAATACTTAACACAAAACTGTAACACCAAAATTAGGAAGTACTTTAATCAATGGCAAGGACCAGAGAGTTTAGGACAGGTTTTTGATGCCCCAACAAAGTGAGGAAGCAGTGGTGGGCAGAAGTACTCTTCAGCTACGTTGGAGATGCAGCAAAGCCCTGAGTGCTGCTGGCTGCTGGTGCAGAAGCAGGAGAGGAGGCAATTTTAGGAAGCAAATAATATAGAAATAGCAGAGCAGATCCAAAGAGATTCTTTCTGATAGGCAAGTGACAGTATTAACAAGCTGGCAGCTCCCCTGGTGTCCCAGCTTCTGAGCCAGCTTTTCTGAGGAAAACTGACAGGACAGGTAGATCAGCATCAAGAAGCACATGTGAAGGGAAGCAAAGGCTCATCTCTCCAAACCTCCCCATCCTATTCCTCTCCCCAACACCCAACCGAGACAATGGAGCCCAAATCCAAAGCTCTTCCGTACTCTATTTCCCTCTTGCTCAGACTGCCCTAGCAGGGCAGGTCCGGGAGGGCACAAAGCCTCAGTTCAAGTGGAGGTCAGGGATGAGGCTGTGCTTCAGGGGGGACAAATCCACTGGCCGCTGCCAGGATCTGGAACAACTGGGCCCCTCTAGCAGCTGCCAGCCCCTTCAAAGGGCTCAGAGCAGGACCAGGAGCTTTGCCCATGGACAGCAGGGTGGGAGAGACAGGAGCAAGGGGAGAGGGCAAAGGGTGTCCATTGATATAATTGACTGCTCAACCGATTAAAATTCCTGGGCTGTTAATTGGGGCTGGGATCTGCCTGCTGAATGCTCCCCTCAGCAGCTCAGCCCGGAGAGAGGGGAGCCTGCATGGCAGAGGGGGATAAAAGTTTGAAAGCAGCTGGGCCCCTCGCCGGGGCTGGCAGAGCCCAGAGGTGTTTTGTCTGACTGATAAGTCGCCAAATTACTTCTGACAAGTGAAGGGGATTGGAAATAATGGGGGTCTGTGAAAAGCCCAGGGTGCAGATGGGGGGGATCCATGAGATAATGAGGAGGCCCTTGCATGGCTGGCAGCTTCCCCCCTCCTGGCAAGGCAGCAGGATTGGGGCATGAGAGGACAGGGAGGAAGCTGTGTGGGACATCTGTGCAACACTCCGGTCAATATCTGGCCTGGAAAGGCTCTGCCTGAGGCACAAGAAAAGCAGGAACTGTCTGGAGGGGGTCAGCTTGGAGCTCCCAGTAACACTTGGCACCCCTGCTCTGCCTTAGCTCCAGTTTTTAGGAGTGGTCTTCAAAAACCTCATGCCACAAGCACCAAAATCCCTGTCGCTTTTTCATCTCCCACCCTAGGGTAGGTATTTTCCATGTACTGCCCAGATGTGCCAGCAGCAGCTATGACACTGCAGCTACTCACCTGATCCAAATAAACTCCACATCCCTATCGGATCCAGGTGATCTAGCTGCACCAGACATGGGAAATTGGCAATCAGACTGCAATAATTAAAGTGTTCATTTACATACCAACACCCCAGATATTCTCCACCTCATATCCCTTTCACAATGATGCAGTATCCAAATCCGGAGCACGTGTGAGTGCACACAACCAATTTCTTTCTACTCAGAAAAAGAAAATAGCCTATTTTTTTTCATGTCAACATGCTCTGTGTAATATCCTGTGGGTAATTTTAGCATCTAATGCAGCATCCACAGTGTCCTCACCTCCTGGGAAGGGTGCCCTCTTCACCTTGATTTGGAGAATAAAAGTCCCTCTAATACTCTGGAGACATCTAGGACATATAACTTGATTCTTGGAAGCATGAATATTGGAATACATTTGATCAAAACTGGAAAGAGGAGCTAGGATGCATCACTTTTGAGAGGATCATCAAGCAGCCAAAAATGTCATGGAAAGAGAAAAGACACTGGAACCAACAGCAAGTTTCTCACTTTTCCATAGGGTTTCACATCTGTTTCATAACCATGGCTTTCAGGTTGTTTCTTCTAGACAAAAATGCGCAAGTTGCATGAGCTTGGTCTTCCTCATGCCCAGAGGCAGACCTGGTGGGCCTTCTCCCCACTGACTCCAGCCTTCATTTTTCCTTGAGATGGGCTTTCCCTGGAGTAGAGCTCCCAAGGAGGACAGGTGCATATTCCTTGCTCACACAGGCACTACACCCCACTGTTTTTCAGGGAACCTGATTCATCACTCTCCTCCTCCCCAGAGATTCTGCACTGGCAGGGACCAGAACACAGGGGCAAATAAGCCCATTTTTCATCATTTCAGTGATTTTTTTGAACACAAGAAAGAGGAAAACATTACTGTAACCCATGAGTGGCTGCAGGCTAGGGAACTGTTGGATGCCACAATTTCCCAATGCTCCTCACAGTCTTTTTTCCAGCTCCATCCAGTTGGTTTCAAAGCAGATCTCATGTTTCAGCAGCCCTGTGGGGACCTCAGGAGGTGCTGACATACCAGGTTTTTTCCACATCGAGTAATACAAAAGGATAAAACTCATGTTTTAGTGGAGTTTTTCCCTCCCTTTTCTTCTCTAAACTTGGATTATGGAAGCTCCAGCTGAGCTCTCAAACAGGCACTGTGCAAGTCACATTCTCAGCTTCAAAGTGTTGCAGCATTTCATGGCAGTTCATTTGCTGCCTGGGTATTTTTTAAGCCAGAGATTCCCAAAGGAAAACAGAACCTGATTCCCTCTGCTTCCAGCCCTCCTCTCCCCTGAAGGCCACCCTATTCACAGTGCAAAGCCATAACCCCTAAGCTGCTATATGCCTGTATTTCCCTGACAAAACACTACCAATTCAAGTTGGGTGAAGATCTCCTGGACTCACTTAGGGGCACTAATTCTCAGATCAGCCTCTGATTTTTCCTTTTTAGGAGCAAAATAACAAAAATGCTTTGAAAAGGAAGCTTTCTGTAATTGCAGTGGCAATGCTCCTTTCCTAGAAAGTCCCAAAAATCATTCTGTGTATCGCAAGGTCTTCATCCCCCCCCCCNTTCAAAGTCCTGATGGGTAAGTGGGGCTGAGGGCTGCCAGAGGCAGCGGCATTCCCAGGTCTCGCAAAGGAGGAGAGAGGGCACAGAGGGGAACAGGATGGGGCTGTGGGATTCTCTGCATTTTTCTTAACAGTTTGGGGTCAAGCCTGATCCCCGGTGGGGTCAGCTCTCTTACAGTCTAACACGCCAAAGTCAAAGGAGACTGTGCTTCCCCATGGGAGCCCAGCCAAAGGGAGGCTCTGCAGCCCCTTTGGGAACACCAGGGCCAGAGGTGGATGGAGAAAAGTGTAGGGAGGCAGCAGGGGGGAAGGATGCAGCAATGCCGGACAGAAACTCACTGGGGCGGATGCACAGGACCTGTCTCCTGCCCTGGGGGGACCCACCCATGGGCACCTCTCAGCACAAATATCCCTTCCTGTAGAGCACTAGGCTACATCCACCACCGTGGGATCAGTGGGACATGATCTGGGAGCAGATTGGCGTAAGAGGGATGTTAAAAGCCACAGTAATCACCCAAAAATTCCCTTTCATCATCTAGAGGATGCTCCTCACCAGCAAAACAACCCCAGAAAACTGAAGTCATGGTGACACTACAGCACTTTGCAAAGTGTTGACACCTCTGATAAGAAAGAAGGGAAGGAAATGAGGAAATCTGTACAGCTGAACAATACCTAAACATGCCACGCACTAGAAAGAGATCTGGGCAAAACAGCAACTGAAAGGGAGATGGAGAGAAAGGGAAGTTGTCCGTGCTGCCCGGCTCACACGGATGGAGCAGGATGCTCATGTAGCCAAAGGAAAAGAAGAGATAAAATAGGAAGATGTCAAAGTTCTTTTTTTCAAAATGTAAGCTCCATTACACAAGGCGAAAGGTGCGCATTAAGTGCAATAAAAAAAGAAGCTTTTATAGAGATCGATTTGTCTGCCCCATCCCCCTTAAACCTTAAAAAAACATTATAAATTGTGATGGATCACGTATGTTTTTGGGAAGTGAAGGCAGGAAAAACGAAAGGGAATTGGGGAATAGATCAAAATTCTCTGAGCAAAAGGCTTGGTAGACACACTTACATCAGGCTTTTTCTTCTTGCCTCAGAGCTGGTGCCGTTCTGATCCGCAGGAGAAGGAAACTTCTCACCCCTGTATTCCTACAGCACCTTGAATCCACACACTGTTCACAGACCCGCAAAAGGGATGAGCCTAAAGCCTGTTGTTTGTGGACTTCAGATTATGAGAATGGGATAAACCATGAAAATGTAGCTGCTAGAATGTGTTATCTGCTTCCATGCATCCATCTTGCTGCAAACATTCCAGTGCCCCAATCCCACCAGCAAAGCTGCTCGAGAATAGCAGAGCTCCAAGCAGCAAGTTGGAACAAAAAAATAATAATTTTTATCTCTCCTCTTTCAAGTTTCTGCAACAAAAGCCTGTTCCTGTCTGGCCCAGGAACAGATTCGCCTGTCATGGCCAGACTTCGATTATTCCTGATTGACCTCAGCGTGTGAAATAGAACCCATTAAAGTGTTCTAAGAATAATTCCCAGAAATCATGAGTCACTGTCTGATTTTGGCAGAAAGGGCTAAAATGATTCAATTATTCACCATGAATTATTCACTGATAATTACACTGTAGTTAGCAATCTCCACGTAGACAGTTCATTACGAACAAACCACTGGTGTGCAGTTAATATTTCACCAAAAAGCCCCACTTTTGCTATTGGATGTCATATATAATGAAGCAGAAATATTGGCGGCCATCAGAGGAAATCAGAGTGAGATTAAATGTAGAAGGAAAATGCTGCTATTTCTAATTCTCAAACAGCTTTGCCAAGTGCAGCACCAGGCCGAGCATCCCTTTCTCTGGTTTCAGAGCCAGCCGGGATTGCATTCCTTGGAGAAACACACAGTGAGGAGAGGAGAAACTGAGAAACTGAGCTGGCGACCATGGAGAAAATTCACCTTTTGCTGATGATTGCTGGAAATCTCTCTAAATCCAGGCTCTCCAGGACTGCAGACAGTTCAGTTTTGCTTGCCTGCCTGCTGCTTACACAGAGCTGTTTTGGCAACCGAGCTGCCATTTACCTGCCATTCCACTGGCAGGGCTGGCACAAAAAGCAGGCAGAGAGTAGAAAGCCACCCTGAGAGCATCTCACCTGCCAGGGAAGTGAGGGAAGAGCTCATTTCTCCCACACTTCCAAGCAGGGATTCTGGGTTTTGGCACAAGGAGCCAATTCAGCGTAGCTGAGCCAACACCATCCTCCTGCAGAATAACCAAAATGGCCCTTAAAATCTGCAGAGGCTCCATCCCAGGACATTTGCGCTCCCATCTCAACTAGCTGCTTCCATTTTCTTTTCCCTCACCAGCTTGGCCTCAGTGGTGCTGGGACGCAGAAATTAGCCAGGGTGGCTTCTCTCCAACCCAGTCCCACAGAGCACCGCTGCCAACCAGGACAGGGTCCTCAGGAACAGCTCCAGAACCCACACCAGCTTCTGGAGCATCCAGCAGTCTCTCCCAGATATCCACCCACAGCTCAGAGGTTTCAGACTCCTCTGAGAGGCTCTCAACACTCAGATAGAACCAGGTGCCCAACACTGTGAATATAAACTCCTCATTTTGTGGGTCACAGCACAAGCGCTTGCCACAGGCAGGAAGACCAGGGCACTGAGCTCCTATCTCAGAAATATCCCATTTTTTCCAGCTGTGCTGTTTCATATCCCAAATACAGTTAAGAAATCACCAACTTTGGCTTGCACGACATCAGAGAACTACAGAGGTCACCCACAGTCCTTGCCAAGTCTGAGAAGGTTCTTAGCATGCATTTGCCTGGTGGCAGCCCTATGGAAATAACACCTTTCAGGCATTCTCCAGCTGGGGAAAAAGAGAGCAGAAAGGTCTGTGTGAAGTGTTCCTGTGAGACAATTTTACAGGACAGAGAGGAACTGGGATGAACAGGGAGATGCTGGGGTCATTCCCATGTCTCTGTGGGATTTTAGCACACAGGGCAGGGGCTCCAAAATCATATCCTATTAACCTGTTCTGTGCAAGAACCACTTCCATACCTTCATCATCCTTCTTGCCTCTCCCCAAACCTTTCCCCACCCTTCTCTCTCCTGCCAGAGTCAGTGGCAAGCCACTCATGACACGGATGTACCCTCTGTCACGGCAGGATACAGTTTACTATTTTGTTCCTTGTTTTCCTAGTAATTCCTATCATTTTAGTCACTGCCTCTGTCTGGCACTGAGAACAGAGTTGATATTTTCATCCAGCCATCCATTATAACCACCAGATCTCATTGGGGAGTGGTAACAGCCAGTGCAGAGCCCATTACAGCCTGTATAAAATTAGGATTGTTTTCTCTCAGGTAAAAGCAGCACAGGAAAACAGACACCCTGCTCAAAAAGCACACAGCTGTTGTCCCCATCCTTATCCTGAAATCCTTAATTCTGCCCTTTCAGAGGTGTCCAATGGTTTCCACACTTTTTTCACTTAGTTTGGCTTTTTTTTTCTGGGTGAAACTCCTCACATTTCTGGCTCTTTACCTTGGGGAAGTTAAGGCAAAGGGCTTTCAAGGATGGAGTCATGGATAGTGTTACCTCAGCATTGTGTTTTAAGGCATTTCTTGAGCTTTTACACTCGTCCTCACCCTTTTTCCACACCAGCATTGATTACAGCAAGTAATTGTTTTCTAATTGGCCCGCAGCTGCCTATCTATCTTAGATAATTAAAGTGAAGAAGAGTAGTAGAAATAAGGAAAGAAAATGGAACTTTACTCTTAAGTAGCTGCCTATTGACTGTCTCAATCAATGGGGAGGTCACTTTGGGTACACACGCGAGTGGGACATGTCCTTGACTGAAACACAAACCCAGACAGACCCAGGGAGGCAGTTCCCAGCCTCTCACTCCTGCTTCTGCTAAGTCCCACCTTTGTTCCTACCAACACCATGGTCTCAGACTCCTCCAGCCCCACATCACCACCTTGAAGGATGCCACCCAACCATCAGTCTGTGCTCAAGAGGTGACACAATGAAAGTGCCATGGGCTGATTTATCTGGGCCAGCACAAACTCAGTATCTCCAAGATCTCTCCTCCCTTGTCAAGTTGGATTAAAACCAGACAACGAAAGTACTGACTGCTCAACCACACACCTAGAAAATCATTGGGAAGGGTGGAGCCCACCCACAGCATGATGCACAGCCTGGCTCCTCTGACCAAAGCCTCAGCATCACGAACATGCTGGATTTCACCTCCAAAGCCACCTAGCTGGGTTTAATAGCAAGGGCAGCAAGGCACTCCGGCTTCTCACTAGTGCTGACACCACTCATAATTCAGGCTCCATGCTAGAAAGCCCAAGGAAATCTTCCACAAGGTGCAAGAGCTCAAAATCTGGCTCTATTATGTAGAAGGAGTTAAAATGCAGTTCCCTGCTAGCTCAGCAAGAAGGGATCATGCAGAGCCTTTGGAAGACAACTCAAAGCAGCTGGACAGACATAGCAGGAGGCATTAGGCCTGACCCAGTCTGAACAGCCAGCACATGCCTACACACCTCAGGTGACAAAAACCATGCACAGCATGAAACAAATCCCAGCAAAATGTGTCTCCCACCAGCTCCGAAAACCTGGCAAAACAGTGCAGAGTGTTATCAGAGCTGAGCAGAGAAGCTGACAAGGGGCTGTAGATGACTCTGTTGCCACAACTTGAGTTTTTGGGCAAGGTGTACAGTTAAGAGTTTGTCCTTTGAAGAGCAGAAATGCTGACTACCTTCCAACATCCACTTCTCATAGCTTCCAGGTCCTGTGTGCATCATTCACAGACCTCAGCCCAGCCACACTGAGGTCACACACAGGCCAGTTGAGAGGTGACTTTCAGCGTGCCACTTCCAAAGATCTCCTGGTAACCAGGAACCCCACATTACATTCTCTTAGTACAAAAATTCAGAACAAAATTCACCAAAAGTGCATTTTGACTAAAATATATGATTTTATTTGCTCTCCCCCCACCTTCCCGGCAAATCAGACTGGAAATGCTCCAAGCAGCAACCTTCTTTGTGTCTGTGCATGTAAAACTTCCAAGCACATGCTAATTCAGTTCAATTATGGATTTACTTCACTGGCTGCATCACTAATACCAGAAACAGCCAGTATTTGCAGCCAAGGAAATGAGGAAAAAGGAAAGCAAGGTTTTCTGTGCTCGTGTCCCTTTCAAGCCCCATCCCTGCATCCCCATCCTTTCAAAACTTGGTGTGCAGGAACACCGCAAAGATAACCTGCTCTTTATTTGTACAATTTATTAGACAATCTCCTTCTAATCGAGAACTAATTAAAGGAAGTGAATGCTTGGTTGGAAATGGGGATTAAAACGTGGATAATTATCATAAACTCTACATTTATTGTTCCAGCCTTCTCTGTTCTCCTCCTCCCCTCTCCCTATCCCCCCAGTCCCTCTCCCAGGCTACTCCTGATAATGTTCAGACTGTCTCAGAGGGGGTTTGCTTTCACAATCAATTATTTTCTTTTTTGTTTCCCTCGCTAATGTTTCGTTTGTGTGAGAACATTAACAAGAAGTATTTTCTTTTCCTTGTAAATTCATTTAGATGACAGTGACAGAAGGTGGGGAGGTGGCAGCTATAGGAAAAAAAGAGGAAACAGGAACATTAAACCAAAGCTTATAAATTACTTCATCTTCTCCAGACAATCCAGACCTGTCACTGCTCTGTGTGCAAGGGGAGTTTGTTTTTTTTTTTTGCCCAAGAGTTCCTCACAGGCACAAGACATTGAGGTATATGGGGGGCTGATGAGAGTGTCTCAGCACAGCTTTTTTCTGCCTGCTCCCCTGCCAGAGCTGCAGATCCCCTAGCAAGGACCATTGCCACTGAGGTCTCATCAGACAGAGTACTGGGTTACAGCCAGCAAGGAAATATTTAGTTTAACTAGTCCTGTTTGGCTAAAGCACATTTTTAAGCCTGTGTCTGCACAGGCAGAGCCTATTGCTTTGCTGTAGTGTCTACTCAGGGCGACTTCTTGCTCAGGCAAAGATTCCGAGAAGCAGGAGGTGGCTCAGATCAAGCCATGCCACCTTCAAGTGAGGATTTTTAGCCACTTGTATTGGCTGATGTGAGGGCCCATTCCCACAGCGATGTCCTGCAAGCCCAGGGCTGATGACCCAGCAGAAGGGAAGGATGGATGACATGGGATGCAGAGCAGCTCCTCTCTCCCTGGATCAGATGTTAACCATGAGAACATGAAGAACTACTCTTTTAAAAGTTTCCTAACAGAATAAAAGGTGAAAATGAGAGCAGGCTCCTCAATAGCTGGATGCCAGAACAAGACAGGAATGTTGGAACCATAGCCAAGATCAAAATGTGCCAGACAATTTTTGTGTCTGGATTGTTTATTGCTTAATCCTCAACAAAAGTGCTAAAAGCACAGAAGTGACAGGAAGATTTTACTTTTCTTTACTTCTAAGGAGGAGAAAGGCTCTTCCTGCCTAACCTGTACCTGGCATGTCATAGTCCAACCTGATGGCATATCACCCCTCAGTCAATCCCACAAATTTTAATGGAAGGGGTGCCTAAGGGATGAGACAACCCCCAGCTGGGAAAACACACCATCCTTAGTTACAGAAACACTGTCAGTTAGCTTAAGTGATTTTGCTTTGGGTAGTCTTTCCACCAATCCTGGGAAGAAGTGATGCTTCAAGGGGCTGGATGTGCACCAGAAAGGGCACAGACAAGTTTCCTGTTCAAGACCAGCATCTGTCACACCACCGCTGCAACCAGGGATTGTCCCACTAAATGGGGACAGCAAAACAGCCCCTTAAAAAGGGTACAATGCCCATCCACTCCACAGCTTTGGAAAAACACCTCTGACTTAAAGCCAGGCTCAGCTTTGGCACAATTCAAACCAGACCCACCACAGATTTCCCCCCATGGATCAGGGAACTCCCGATTTCCATCCAGCCCAGAGAGAAGTGCTGTGTACAAACACGCAAGGTGTTAGCAGGTTGTTAGTTCTGAAAAACTGGAACTATTCCATTTCAAAGAGATATGTAATGCATAAGCATCTGGGCTCATCTGTCTTTCTCATCATCTCTCCGGCCGTGAAGTAAGGTCTTGCTCTCTAAGAATCCAGACAAGAAAAACACTCCAACAAAATGAAAAGCAACCTGGCTGGTGATATATATAAAAGATGACATCTCCAGAAACCCCAAACTTCAAAGGGGCAGCTTTCAGTCCATGACTATCCACTCCCTCCAGCCCTCAAGGCTAGTGTCATAATTTTACAGCCATGGGATTCATTTGATCTCTCCAAATGGCAGCCCAGTGGTCTGGCACACTTCTGGATGTCAAAAAAGTCTGCACTGCCACCAGCAATATTCTGCAGGGGTTGGTTTCTGAAAGGACAGATTGAGGTGAAACAATTGAAAGAGTCAGTGGCAGGAGGAGGAGGGAGGGAAAAAGGGTATTTTGAAGGACAGTTGCAAGCTGAGGGATTTTGTGGCCTGGTTTGTGTGGAGTTGATGGCACAGGGGGATGTCAGAGGCTCCTGGGTGTGCCGGCTATTTCAGTGTGGTGAATTCACATTCCAAGGACTTTCCCCATCTCACACAACATCCTGTGGCACACATTTGTAGGATTAGGGAAAGTACATGGGACTGGTCACAGGAACACAGGTCTTCTCAGTGTCATCCCAGCAGCACAGGGAAACCTCCATCCTCCTCACCCTCCAGAACACGCTGCAGGTCCCAGCCCTCCCTCACGACATCCAGGAAGTAAGTGAAGGCAAGGGGACACAAGAAGCTGCCAAGATAAGTAATTGGCTGCCTGCTGGTGAGAATGCTTAATTAAAGTCTTTTCAGCAACTAAATGTTTATTTGGAGTTAATGTATTTACTTTGATGCACATACACTGTAATAAACGGACACCCTTCCCATGCTCTGGCAATTAAAGAAGTGTTTTGCAAACAAACACAGCCACCAACTCCCACGGATGGGCTCCCACAGCCCCTTTCCCCCATGGCCCAGAGCATCCCTGAGAGATAGGATGGCCCCAGCTTTCCCAGGGCAATGCCATGGATGACCACGCTGCTGGAGCAGGGTCCCTTAGTCCAAGTGGGTGAGAAACTTTCCCCCATCCAGCCTGGGAAACAATAAATTGAGCCTGGTTTTCATATTGCAGACTGGGGAAAATAGCTCCTTCTAAGCAGGTCACTGGATTCTGCACTGGCTGCAGTTCCTGAACAGACTGGAAATGCTGCACTGCCACAGTTTAATAGAGTCAGTGTTTATTCCTGTGTGAGAGAAACACTCCATTATCTGGCTTATTAATTGTTAGTTAAGTAATGGGAAGGTGCCCAGAGCAGGAGATGAGCCCTCATCACTTGTTATTAGCTCAGAAACCAGCAGAAATAAAATAACTGGGGATAAATTATCCCAAGTGGTGCCCCAAGTACCGCAAACTGACAGATCTGCTCAGAGGGGAATTCACAGAGAGCTCTCGGGGGGAAGCAGGGAAGAGATAGCAACAGTCAGTCTGATTGGATATTTCTTTTTTTAGTGAAAAGATATCATCATCTTTGATTCTGAACACCACTTTTCATGGCTGGGATCGCATGGATATTCATAGCTGTCTCATTCTCCTACAGGAAAACTCAATTTATATTAGTCTACCACTGACAGAGAGACAGGTTTTGCATTGGTAGCTTAATGCTGCACAAGAGGGGTCATTTTTTATTAAAAAAGCAACACACAGCTGCAAACAGTCTGGCCTGGTCACTGCAGGGCTGTGATAACCTCAAAAAACACAGGCAGTAGTGGAGTCTGGAGCAGGGATGAGAGTCTCTACAAAATGAGTTTAACAAGGACAAGCAGCCAAGAAACCAGCAATGAAAAGATACAAAACTCTCCCTTGAACCCCAAACAGGTGAAAACACCCAAGTTTGTCCAACATTGTAATAGCTCCCACATCTAAACAAGTAAAATTCAACAGCATCCACATTCATTTCTGCCACATCCATCCTCCAGTGGTGGCCACAGTGTCATAATTTGCTGGTCCCCATGTGGGGGATCAGCAGAAGTTGCCATTGATTTAGCAGATCCACTGTTCCAGAGGAAAGCAGAATACCACAATCCACAGCACAAAGAAATTTAGCTAAACTAATGCATTTTGTGACATAATGCAGAAGTGGCAGGGTTAAAATAAAAACGAAAGAGAGAGCTGCTTTTCCTTGTAGCCATTTGCCTAGAAAACATCCCAGCAGCCTTTCTACAGAACATGTCGTACTTTTACTGCGGTTCTGTAAGAAGGTATATGGGGAAAGGATAGGCCAGGAACCTAAGCCAGCATCAGCAGCCCATTAACAAATCCCAGGAAAGCAGCTACAGCCAAAGCTTGGATCTAACCTTGCTCTTGGAGCTGAAATTGAACCAAGGCCATCACCTGATTTAGGAGAGCACAGAAGCACCTGAGGCAGCTCTCCACACTCTTCTCCCCAGGGAGGCAACCCCTAGCACCAAAATAGACATTTATGGATACTCCAGACTGAGGGTCCAGCCCCAAATTACTTCTTCCCTAGTACTTTACAGCAGTTAAAGAATTAATCACAGAAACACAGAAGCATTTGTGTTGTAAGGGACCTTAAAGCCCATCTCATTCACCCCCTGCCATGGGCAGGAACACCTTCCATTAGACTAGGTTGTTTCAAGCCCTGTCCAACCTGGCATTTCAAGCTTTATTCATGTACTTCACAGTATCACCAAACACCACTGCCCCTAAGACAGTAAACTGTTCTCATTCGAGTCTCCATCTGTGGAGTTTTCCCCCCAGCTGTCTCCACAGCAGACATTCAGCACCCCAAAGTCACCACCACAGCCCAGAAAAAGCCCTGCTCACACCACAAAGTCCTTTCTTTAAAGAAGTTTTACAAGAGCTGTGCCACTTTGGAGCCTTATCTCTTCAGATAAGCATCTCTTACTCCATGTTTCATTCAATCCTTTCTAGAAATACAGCAATAAACACTGTTTCACCTGCATCCTGCAACAGAGCACCCCAGATGCAAGCTCATTCCGAAAAGTATTTGTTTGTGAGAGAAAAGACTGCCAGCTCCTAGCCCTAGAGAACTTCAAAAACATTGCATCAGGCTCAGCCTCTCCACTTGCTTGCATATCTCGAGTCAAAACATAAGACTTCCTTAAGAGCAGCAGCCCCTCTGAGAAATTAATTACCTCAAATCTGCTCCCGCATCCACAGACTCCATATATTTCCTACCTGCCATCCCAAGT
The DNA here is from genome assembly GCA_013399195.1 of Dicrurus megarhynchus. Classification (NCBI taxonomy): domain Eukaryota; kingdom Metazoa; phylum Chordata; class Aves; order Passeriformes; family Dicruridae; genus Dicrurus; species Dicrurus megarhynchus. The sequence continues at coordinate 436,922 of VXAD01008109.1, forward strand.
TTTAAAGTTTCCTCAATCTTCAGCTTCCAGAATAAAGCAGAAAACTTCAGGAGTGCCTCACTCCTGCTTTTATAAACTCTTGCAGCCACAAAACTGTTCACAGGTGGGCTAAGCAAGGCAGCCCAATTAGGCCTCCCTAACAAGATCCTTTCATTTAAGTGGATCCAGGTGTACCTTTCCGTTGCTGAAGGTGCTTCCTTCACATCTTACCAGAGAGGGTACTCCACCTCTAAATTGCTTATCACTTGAAGAATGCTTTGCAAATGCTGTATTTTTCTGCCCCTGTCTTGGAACTTTGAGAGTCTGTAACTCATTTGAAAGTGCCAGGGTTTGAAAAGGAGCTCTCTGTTCATGGGGGTGACCTAATAACACAGAGGTAGATAAGCTTCAGGTGAGATGAAAGGAAACAGACAAGGCAGAGAGAAGCTTTCCTCATGCTATCTTTGCATATTGATGATCTGGGTTGTTACTGCATCATAGGGCTCTTCTCTGGGATAAATTGTGAGGCAGTTTATATATGAACATAACAGCACCTGCCATCAGTATAAGCATTGTGTAAGAAGGGCTTTTCACGAGAGCGTGGAGGGATAGGATTTAAGATAAATATTAGGAAAAAGTCCTCCTGTGAGGGTGGTGAGGCCCTGGCATAGGTTGTCCAGAGAAGCAGTGGCTACCCTGTCCCTGAAAGTGTCCAACACCAGGTTGGACGGGGCTTGGAGCAACATGGGATAGAGGAAGGTGTCCCTGCCCATGGCAGGGGTTTGGAACAAGATGACCTTTTAAGGTCCCTTCCAACCAAATCCATTCTAGGATTCTGTGATTTTTTTCCTGGATATAGGCTGCTCATGAATGCTCTGATCTCAGATGGGAACATCTCCCTGAATGCACATTCACATCTTGCCTGTGGAAGGTGATCCCATCTCTCTGACTTCTCCCTTCCCAGCCTCACAGGCACAGCCTCTGAACTTCAGACTATTGGTGCTTAATAAAAAGGTTTTGTCATCATTCACAGGCATTTAGTGCTGTTCCTGCAGGTTTAACTGTGTCCCTCTGTAATTCCATCCCTTTGCAAGTCTCTTCTCCACTGTCCTGGGGATGAGAAGAGCTGCACTGCAGTGAGTCTGTGCTAAAACTTTTGCAAGGATGTAGCTTAATTGGCTGACGGGTAGAGCTGGAGAGCACTAAAGACACAAGAAAGACTTTAGCATTGGAGGTAGAGAGGGATGAATGCCAGAAAAAATGCTCTGTGTCAAAAGGAGCTGTCTCTAGCTCTTCCTCTTGCTGATCCTGAGTTGGTTTTGTCTTGGAGGAAACTCTCACGTACACTGGGATTTTTGTGAGAGGCAGGGACCAGAAAGGTAGGCAGGAGTGAAAATCAATCAAGATTTGTCAAATACATGGGAGAACTCATTTTTATAAGTGCCTTCAGAGGAAGTGTGGGTAGACACCTACCACATGTTCAGCCAGCTTAGTGGCAAAGTATGCACCATTAATCACTGTCACTCCAAGGGGCCGGCTTCCCACTGAATCATCTCCCAAGTTTCTCCCTCTTTCAGCCATTCTCTGCCCTCCCAGGAAGATGAGTTGCATTCACAGACCTGTGAGCCCACAAATCAGGCCGATACTCTTGGCAGCTGCCATACCAACCCCTCATTTATTTGGTCCTGAGCTGCCCACAGTGCTTCAGTCCCAATGAATGGATGCTCATTTTACTCAGGATAATCAGCAGTGTGGGCGAAAATGGTGTTAGAGGAGCTGCTGCCTCTGAGCAGATGAAGTCCATGTGCTGCTGTCCTGCTGCAGTGGGACCTTGCCCTTGGAAGCAGCCAGGAAGGGATAAAGTGGGTGCCTTGGCAAACACCCTCTGCTCAGGAAAAGCAGCAGCAGCCAGGGAAGATGGTTTGATGGCTTGATGGTTTGACTGATCATGCTGAGTGCTGAGTACTCAGGAGCTCGGAGGAAAGGCTGGTTTGAACAGACCATGGGAACCCCACAGCAGCACTGAAAGAGAAGAGCCTTCAAAGACCTGAGTTGTCTCAGGAAGGGAGTAAGTGATGTGCTTTCCAGACATTATCTCCAGCCTCCTCCACCTGCCTCTGGCTCCCCAGTTTATTGCTGTAGACCATCATAAGCTGCTGTGAGGCTTTGTGGTGTCTTACACTCACCCACCCTGAAGATGAGTGAGGGGATTTCACCACAGCAGGGTTAGGGGACAGCCTGTCCTAAGGGATACTCACAATGGACTCCTCTTTTTCCATGTGTCAACCCATTTTCAGGCTGAGATTTTTTTTTTATTGTCATACTGCAGATCTTATTCCCACATTTTAATAGCATGAATTAAAGGTCTCAGCTCTTATTTTGAAGGTGTGGCCCCGGGCAGTCATGTTGATAACACCTGCTGGGTTAAATATTGCACCTGGGGAGTGGGGGAAACTGGTTTGTGTCAAGAGCTATGAAGAGCCTGTGGATTCCATTGTTACAAGGAGAAGGAGAGAGAAATGGCTTGGAAAGCATTAGAAGATCCTATTTTCAGGTTTTAAGTCAGTTACCATCTTTAGGGATTAGCTTCATGGAGGGAGCAAACTGCCCGAAGCCCTCCTGCCACGGGGCTCTGCTCTGCACCCCTGAGCTGTCACCGGGGCCATGGCACAGGATTAGGGAGACAGGATCTGTCGAGGTCTCTTCCTTGCAGCAATCCCAAAGCCTCCCAGCCGGGCAGAAATACATCCCTCCCTTGAGGTTAACAGAATCACAAAGAGAGACTGGCAGCAAGGACCATAAACCCACTTCCACTGCCCCAGTCGCTGGAAAAGTTGTTGAGTCAAGAGGTGCAGCTCTTGCTGATTAAGGCTCAATTTCCCGGCATAGCATTTCCCAAGCAGGGCTTGCTGGGGTTTATTTCCTGCTTCCCCTCTCACCCCTTCATACACATTCCCTACCTCTGAAGAGCTTTCTGCTAGAAGGCTGGAATAGCAGCAGCCCTTCCCCATGCCCTCTTCTCTCCAGGGGCCTGGAGATGGTACCACAATTTTGGGAATACCTTTATTTTCCATGTAACATCACCACTGACTTCCCTCTTTGTGTGATAGTCCTGCACCCAACACAAGGGGCATCTGCCCAGGCTGGGGGTATATGAGTGGCTTGAGACTCTGCTGCAGGTTGTATTTTGGAAAAGGAGATCCTAGCCAGACACAGAAGGCCCAAGGGGTCTCTGAATCTCTTCTAGAGGAGGGAAGGATTCAGCTTCCAATCCATAGATCCCTGTGGCAGGGACTGCTGGTGGCACACACCACAAATATGAGGAAAGTTGGGGTGGGATCCTCTAGACCAGGAAAAGGAAAACAACAGAGAACAAGAGAAATAAGGCCAAACAAAAACCCTGCTCCATCCCCACCCCACCCTTTTAGGGTTGTTTTACAAAGGAATCTGCAGAGTCACAGAATCTGACCTTTTTGGGTTATAAAGGGCCCGTGTTCCCATGCCAGGGATGGCACCAAATCCAGCTCTCCTGAAGCTCCAGAGCGAGGCTCCAGTCCAAAATTAATTCAACAGCTTGTAGCAGTAAAGGAAATCAAGGATCTAGAGCTTAATTTTATGGGGCTGCTGTCAGCAGACAAATAAAAGCTCATGGCATGACTCCATGCAGGTCCAGGGCATCAAAAAACCCCACAGATGATAGATTCTGAGGTTATTGAACAAGGAGAGAAGGAAAGAGGAGGGAAATTAATAGAAATCAGGCTGCCAATGCCCTAGACTGCTCTTCTCTCAAACTAAAAAGCTCAAGGATTCTGAAAATTGGGTAGAGATAATCAGCATTAAACAAGTCAAGGTTTTTAACTTGGGTTTATCTTTCCTTCTCAATTCTTACATTGGAAAAAGCAAAAAGCTTTTGAATGCTATATATGCAAACATTTTTTATAACTTTTTGTTTTCCATTTTGCTTAGCACTGAATAAAGGTTTGACTCCTTCATCAAACCCTCCAGAGACCAGCCAGTGAATCCCCAGCCAAGATTATCTCATGACTTATGGACAATGGAAGAAATAGATTGTGGTAGAAATCACAAAAACCCACTTATTTCTGGGTGCAGGAGTTTCAAGGGATGGGCTGGAGGCTGTGGTGTCTTCTGGCTCTCTCTGGCTGCAAAAAGGCACAAGCCAAGATGAGCTGAAGTCTTGTTATCATCCATAGGCACAGGAGCACTTCAGAAGGGGGTAGTCAGAGGGATGTGACCACCTCCCAGCCTAGGTTACTTCCTTCCGTCAGATTTTGGTGACCCCCAACCACAGCTGGCAAAAGGGAAGGTGACAACACTCCCTGATCTGTTAAAGTCAAACCACGTTGTTAAACCTCAGCTACTTCTCCCCAGGCCTTCTGCTCAGAAACCAGGGATTTACCCAGAACAAAGGAGAAGCAGAGAAAAAGAAAAACCCAAAATCTTCAGATAGAAGTATTTATTTACAGGTGCTAAATGATTTCTTGATTAATTCTGCAACCTGCAGCTCACTCTCTGCTTGGTGTTTCACAGAGAAAGTATTTTAGCTCGACAAAGAACTCCCTGGCTGGAATGTGCCTGGTGTGGACAGCAAGGCAGTAATAGGCTTGAAAAACAAAACAGGGAGGAAGAACATGAAACTAATCTGAAACCCTTTAAGCCATAAAAAGGCTTTGCTTTACCATGGGCACGTGTCTAAACTTTTCCAAGCCTAATAAAGAAGCATTATTGCTGCAGCAGATGTTAAATGTGAGCCTTGCTTCAAGGGGAAGGGGCAAAAGAGGAAAGAAATGACCTGCCTATAAATACAGATACCAGAGTAGGCTCTCAAATTCCAGACTTTCACATCCTTTTGTTTTACAGTGGGATATCATCAAAATTACCATGACAATACGAAGGGAGTCCACAAGAAAGATGGAGGGAGCCTATTTGTAAGTGACAGGAAAAAGGGGAACGGTTTTCAACTGAAAGAGGTCAGGGTTAGATGGAATATTAGGAAAACATTTTTCACTGTGGGGGTGGTGGGGCCCTGGCACAGGTTGTGGCTGCCCCATCCCTGGAAGTGTCCAGGGCCAGGTTGGACGGGGCTTGGAGTAACCTGGGATGGTGGAAGGTGTCTCTGCCCATGGTAGAGACATGGAACGAGGTGAGCTTTAAGGTCCCTTCCTTCCCAGTCATTCTATGATCCTGTGAATACAGGAAAGGAATGACTATCCCACCCTTATCCTGTAGCCCAAACAGGATTTGAACACAAGATCCTTCAGCAGATTGTCTTCCCAAGTCCCTGGCCTTGCCATTTGCTCCAAGGAGCCCACAGAGAAATACATAGCAGATGCAGCATTTCTGGAGACAATAACACGATGTAAACTATTACATCAGGCTCCTGCCTGCCAGGAAAAAGCCTGGACATGAGAAGTAGTGACATTCTGAAATCCTGGGTGTTTCAAGGAGTGCTTTTTAGTATATTCATGAATAGCTGCATGGTATGGGATCCCCCTTTCCAGCCTGGGACAAGCCTTACTCAGAAAAAGAAGAGTCCTGTGCAATTTATAACCTCTTCCCATAGAAATAAAGCAGTAAAAAGAAGATAATCAGGTCTGTGACAATTTGATTATCATCCCCCTAAGGCAGCTGCTCCACCCTGATCTTTCTGGGGAGCTCATGGTGTGCTAAACCCCAGGATTTGGCCAAGACCTGCTAGGAAGTCAATAGCATAACATCTCCATCCTCTGGAGACAACATCCTCTTTCTGTGCATTGCCTTTTTCGTGTGGAATTTGAATTCCAGGCCAGGAATTCAAATAAATACAAAAAAAATTTCAAGAAACAGCCTTAAAATTTTTGCAGCACCCTGGCAGTGGTTCATACCTAGGGAAACACATCAAGGATGGGCCTGTCTATCAGGCCTGAGGAATTCCCTTTTTTTTTGTTCCATCAGTGATGCCAGAGCAGTTAGAGGTACAACTCACAGGTAGCAGGAGTTATGTTTTCTAGAAAGAAGGGGGCAGGGAGACTGCTCTGGCAACGTAAGTCAGTTCAGATGGTGCTGGCTTACAGGCCTCTTCCTTTAAATTGATTAATAATGACACATTTAAATGGACAACATAAATTAATTTCTGAATTGCACCATTAGTAAGTAATTAATTTCTTTGCTCTGTGAAACTAAGATATCACTGTTATCTAAATCTATAAAGAGAAGAAATGCTGAACGAGGACTCCATTAATGTAAAAATTGATTTTTCCATTTACCCTCTTCTGAGGTTTTTTTTTCCCTCCCCCTCCCTCCAATGCATTTATTTTTCAAGTGGCTGGGGATGGGGAGAGTAACCTAATTTATATTTCCAGTGGTAATCAAAAGATCATGCATGCTCATTTCAACCAAATGATGTCATTACGAAGGCTGTTAAAGCTGGGGTTGCCTTGGAAACACAAAATACTGATCGTTGAGTTTGGACACCAGAGTTCTGGGTAGGCGCAGTAATGAGCAAATGGTGTGGCCAGACCTGGCCAGACTGGGCATGCTGGGAACATCACCCCAAGTTATTCAGATGTTCTCTTTAGCACTTACCAGGCTGCCATTTCTCCTATTCCTCCCACCTCCTGCCATAATCCATTAGTTTTATGGAGCCAGGAGTGGAGGACTCGCTCACTCCAATGACAAGCAGAAGTGATGAGAAGCAGGAAGGACACTCCAGCTGAGGGCTGTATGCTGCCTGCCACCAGCTGTCCCGTTCCTGCTTCCCAACTCCAAAAACACATACCTGCTGCCTCTGCCACCCTCTTGGTGCAGCCCAGGATGGAGATTTACATGGCACTCAGGTTGTCTCTGATGACCAGAGCCAGGATGCAGTTGTAGCTGAGGTATTGGATCGTCCTTTCCATCCCTCCTTTCCATTTACTTGGTAAATGGTCCGGGACACATCCAGCCTTGGTGCAGATCATGTCTCCCGTCATCCAGGTGCACCCTAGGAGAGGGAGATTTATTCTGAGTGCCCCAGAGCAAGGGAGTTGCTTGCAAAGACCAGCAAGCTCACAAACCAAGACATGTCTGTCCCCTCTTAGAGTCCAGGATCCATCAGGCAAGGATACTTTGAGTAAGAGTAATTTTAAAAAAAGCAAGAAATGGAACTTTCTATCTGTTACTTCAAGAAGAAAAAGCCTTAGTTTTTTCTATGCAGGGAATATTTCCTTGGCTCTTGTGCTGAGATGGTTTGAGGCAGCTGTGCCTGCTGTCGTTTGCATGGCAGGGATGCCAAGAAACAGTGACATGGTTTGGGCAGCAGGTTTTGGGTGGCCCCACCAAGACAAAAGGATGAAGACTGATGCTGCAGTTTTGAAACAACTCCTGGGTCTCCTCAGCCAGTTCTGCTCTTCCCAATTCAAGGTGCTGGGAGAGGAAGCTTAGGACTAAACTGGAGATGCTTTAGTACTGTTGATGGAATGAGCCAGTCCGGTCCTTCAGCTGTGCCAGGCCACAATTTCGCAGTTCCTTTTTAGCTTTTTTCCTACCCTGTCCCAAAAAGAACACAATGTCACCTCTGATCACATCATAAGGACCTGAAAGCCATCTTTAAAGTACACCTCAGAGAGAGGGAGGCACAGCCTGAACCCCATCTCCAAATGTCCTCTGCTCTAAAACAGGGAACCAAGCCAGTGGAATTATTTTCTGTGAGTATTTTGGTGGCTGCTTTCCCCCCCTCCATCCTCCTTTTATTAAAGAGCACGAAACAAAACATGCATACAAACAACTCAATGGGATGAAACATTTATTGTCTGTGCAAGGAGTGTTAAATGAACTCATTTTAGCTTCTCAATTAATATCCGGATGTCCTCAGCCACTGCCAGGGTTTTTTTCCCTTTGGTGAGTAGGTAATGACATTAATACCACCATGTGATCCTTCTCTTCCCTTATTGAGTCACCTTCCCCTTCCACGCAGGAGTTTCTTTTAAGGTTCACCAATTGAAATTATTTGAATGCAGCAAGAAAATAATAAAAAGAACATTTCCTAACATTGGCAGGAACATTTCAGGCGTGAGCACTTCGAATATTTATTTGCCCTTTGTGGGAGCAATCTCAGCAAGGAAAAGTCAGCGTGAATAAAAGGAATTGCAAATACCAGCAAAGGAGCTCCATAGCTTTCATTCATGAGAATATTTGCACAGGTTCCTGGGAGAATTATCAGCCAAGGTAATACAAAATCCCTTGTAGCATCAACTCTTTAGATACTCTGTAATCCTGCTTGTCCAACAGAAAATATCTTTTCTTGACAGCTAAGGGCCTAAGCTGGTATGTTGGGGGTTTTTGTTCCTGGCTTGGGAAGACTAGAGAAGGATTGGGAAAGTTTGGAGAATTATCTTTGCCTCATTTCTGTGTCATAATGCCTCATATTCCCTCTGCCTCTCCTCTTCCATCCACTCTTTCTCCCTCGACAAATAAGCTCAGCTTCCTTCAGAAGTCCAAAAAAAACAAAAAGGGGTGGAAGATATGGCCAAGCAACCAGAACTGTTGGAGCCGTGGAAAAGTGGGGGACTCACAGGGAAAAGCCAGTCGAGGAGCAATTCACGGCAGAACTTTATACCACAGATCTGGAATAGACAAAATTCCACGTGGGATCGAAACAAGAATAAAACACTGAGGAGCAGAGCCAAAACATCCTTCTGCCTGGGGAAGGGGAAGCAACATAGCAGCATCCACTGTGTTTTTGGGGGTCAGCAACAAAAGCACTCAGGTCTATTTACTAATAATTAGCCTTTTTGGGCAAAAAATCCTGTGGAATTTCATTTTTGCCATAGGATTTTATAGGGTGGTTCAGAAACTTATCGAAAGGATATTATCTTGCCCAAGTTTTTAGAGCATTTCTCTAGAACCCTGTTGGTTTCAGCCCTGTTAAATTCAGTAACTTCCCTAAGGGAGTGCTTTAAGTGTCAGGCTTGATTCAGTTAAATAAAGGGATAAGGGAATAATCATTAGACAGTGCACAGGGATGGGGGAAGTGGTTTTTTGTGGCACCAGTCTTATTTAAGAACAGTCTGAATTTATAGATGAGGCTGATGAGAAAGTTTGAAGCCACTTAATGTAAGTGTAAAAGACAAAAGCCAGGCAGTGCTTTTAGAGAGGGCTGGGATACCACAGAGACAAAACGATGGTTTCAGATGAGTATTTTAAGTGTTTTTAGCTGTTTGCCTTGGTTTCATCAAGATGATGTCCCGTGTACTGTTCTCGCTATTCATAATGTAAGCTATGGGCACTTGGGCCCATAAACCAGCCTGTGTTTCTTGCTTTGCAATTAACACGTTCTGCAATTATAAGCAATCCAGAACAAAGGCTTTAATATTTCTTCTTACTTCTAATACAGAATATTTGACTTCTAAAATACTGTTGTCATTGCACCTTAAATTATTATGACAGTGTGAACCATGACTAATCCTTCTGAGTGCTGACTACCGGCACAGACTAGAAACCCAAATCAGCACCTCTCTTTCCAAGTACTCACTTCATCCTCTTCAGAAAGGGGAGAGGTGGGTAAACATGGCCTTCAGGAGACAGGGAATGTGAAAAAGGGTGAATGTCTCCATCTGAGATCTGCTCTGTTCAGGAGGCAGCCACAATTTGAAGAGGAGGAAGGGTGTGAGGCTGGTTTTCCAATGTTGAGCTGCAGAGGAGAGGCCACTACCAGCTACTGGGTTTGCAGGGGCACATGTGAAGTTAATGATGCGCTGATAGCTTTTCACTTCAAATATCAAAAAACCCCAACACAATCAGGTAGGTCCAATTCCATTTCCTTCACTGACAGAACCAAATAACAAGGATTTTCCAGCCAGTGGCTAAAAACACTGAAGCTTTCTGCTGCTAACCAAGGATATACATCAGCACTTCTGCTTCATAAACAGGTCACCTGCAACTTCCTCAGCCATACCTGAGACCCTTCAAGAGGAGGCATCTCATGACCTCAGCCTAATCCATCCCTGTTACTGGGATCCTTCAGGATGTGCTCACACACTCTGTGGTGCTTTCCCAAATCTGTATCTGATTATGTTCAAGACATTGTTGAGCAACACCACCACCACCAGCTCCTATTTTTCCAAAAGAAAGGACAGCTGGAGGAACTCTTCCCAACCACCCAAATGCCTCATTTATCTCCAGAGGTACTCAGCAGTTCTCAGCGTGGTGGAGATTTCCTGGTCCGTCATTCCACACCCTTTTTACCCCTTCTTTGGGTTCATCCCTGGCCTGCGTGCGAGATGCTCCATTTGTTTTGGCAAGAACGTCCCTGAGATTTATACCTGTAATTATCTGGGTAACCTTTCAGACAGGGAATTTTAAAATGATCAGTGCTAAAGCCAACTACACATTAAATGTGATTAATAAGACACCAAATGACTGCGAGGCTGCACCTCCCTGCCTGTTAAGCATGTCAGCTGGAGCATCCCTGACTGATCCCATCACTGTGAGGCACTGTGGGACACCCAAAAGTGGCCATTCCTGTTGGGTATACCCTCTCTTCCCAGGCAATGCCCATGGGAGGGTTAGGGTGTGAACAGTCACAGAGAGTGACAGCCATCCCCAGAAGTTTCATGGAGGATTGAGACTTCTTCTTGGGTCCTTGCTCCTATCTTCTCCTCCCCCTCCTGCTCTCTGTCCTTCCTGGTGGGAGTCATGTGGGAATGGCGCTGCCGGAGGGATGCTGAAGAGGTGACAACAGGATCTTAAGTGACAGGAGACATACGAGCACAAGCCCAGCTGGGAGGAAGGTTAAACAAGGTGCTGCTCCCTCAGCATGAGGTTCTCTCTCTGGAATTGTCCTGTCATCCCCAGGGCCCCTATTGGAGCTCTCTCCTCAGTCTCTGAGCAGGCTCTAGCCTCACCTGCCATCAGAGCACCCACTATCAGTACAACTGGGGAAAATAGCTGCTGTCAGGATATCCATCATGTTCCAGGGAGGTATGGGGCCCCCTTCTTCCATCAGAAAGGGTTGCAGGAGCATTAAGAGGGAGCTTTTCCAAGGAATCCAGCTTCACAGCGTGCTTGGCAGGTTGCACAGTGCTATCCATTATGGCCTGCATGGAGCTGAGATTTTCCAAAGCTTGCATTTTACTGCTGGGTTGCCCAAAGACAGTAAAAATCAGTCACAGTCAAGCCTGCATTGACCTTCAGTCAGCGGCTCCAGCACACCGGAATTGCAGGAGAAACGCTGATCACTGCTTCCCTATTCTCTGGGCAAAGTTATTGCATATAAACTCTGTATTGATTAGAGGCAGAAATTGTAAAGAAGCCTCTCTGGGAAAACTGGAGCGGGGGGAAGAAATTCAGGGGCTGACAAAAGAGCTACTTTAATTAGGAAGGGAAGCAAAGCAGTGGGGAGAAAAAACAAACACAACCTCCCCTCAAGAGCCTCCCACTCCACATCTGAAAATCCAAGCAGAAATCATCTCTCTTATAGAAAAGAAATGGGATTTTGGAGCTGGGAAGTGGAAGCAGGGAAAAGACACAGATTTTCCCCTCCATCCAGCACTGATGAGGATGGGGAAAAGAGCACCTGCACTTTCTGCCACTCCTGGATTTCATGTGTGGAGCAAGGAAAGCGATGGATCACCTAACAAGTGTGTAACAGCCATGCTTAACTCTGCCTTCTAGCTCCAAGTGCTTCAGGGTAATTACACATCTTGGACTTATTAGCCGTAATTACTAAGTTCTGTAATCTGCAGAATGTGTCACTAGAGCATGGGCAACCTTGAGTGGTCAATCAGAGAAGTTTCTTGTTTATCCTCTAACTTTTCCTGCCTCAGCATTAGGTGATGTGCTACTTCTGCTGCTGGGAAGCCTCACCATCCCCCCAGGATCCCTGCAGCCACAGGCTGTAGTTCCTGACCTGGGACACTTATGGCCTGCAGCTGATTAAAGGCTACAGGAGCCTTTAAAAAATTTGGCTCTCCCTCCTACAGCCAAAATGTGGTGTTCATAGTCCCAGCACTCCTTTGGATAAGCACCATTACACCAGGAGCGGCTGGATCAGCTGCAGGCTTCCAGCTCCTGCCTCCCCTCCCTTTGCTGCTGGACACTGCCAGGACTCTGCCTTCAGCAGGAAAGCTTCTGAATCACACAGTTACCAGCAAGCAGAAAATAGAGGATTTAATGTCAGTTTGGACCTACATAAAAACCCTGCCAGCTCATCGCAGATGGGACTGGTCAGAGCCAGAGCAGGTTCCTGAGAACATCACAGTGTACAGAAATGAACTGGTTTGGGACTCTCCTATCTTCCAGAGAGGTTTCTCCCCGCCCCAAATTCTGTGTGAGTCACTCCTCCTTTCACCTGGCTGTGTCTCTCTTCAGCCTTCCTTGTTTTTTGGGACACAGACTGGTCCCCCACCTCCAGGGGTTTGCTCCAGTCCATCCCTGCATGCAGCAGTTCCCCCTTGCAGGTGTCTCACAGCCCAGATCCTACTTTTACCCCCAAAAGTAAATAGAACCTCTCAATTAATGCCTGTCTCTCCTTCCAGATGAAAGCAAGCTGACAGCTTGGCTCAAACTGTGGGAAAGCTTGGGATTCCCACACCTTGGACAATTAGCTTCTGGGTACAACATTTCCCAGGGCGGCTTAACTTTGTTAGCTTAGCCTTTTTTCCCGAAATCCCTTTAATTTCAATTTAATGTCCCTGGTGCATGAAAGGGAAAAGCCAGTGTGCCCACCCATCCCTGCACAGAGGCCTCTCAGATCCAGGCTTTCCTAAAACCCAGGAGGTTGTAGCAAAGGGTAAAGCCCAAGGATAAAGACAGCTCCAGATAATTTGTCTCCAGTGTGATGCTTCCAAAGCAGGTGTCACCAATGAGCACAAATCAGACAGTGCCAGCAAGTCCAGATTGACCTGAACAAGCTGCACCTGCTGTGCCCAGGTTCTGCCTGACCCATCCATGAGTGGTTTTTCTTTTTCCACAACATAGTTCTTTATAAAAGCTTTGCAATCCATCTTTACATGATACAAAGATTTTACTTCCTTTTGGTTCCTGCTTATTGTTTTGGCCAAATAAAAAAAACATCCATGTGCATGTGGAAAAAAATAAATCAAAACCAAAAAAGTGTGTGGGATATCCTGGACTGAAACGTACCCTTCCTTCCATCCAGATTCAAGGAGTTATGCAATACTAGGATACCTTACTATCCCACTTGCATTAGCAGTGAGCCAGGGTCATGGCAGCAGTATCCTCATCCCTAATGTTTATGGAAGTGCCCCAAAAAGCCAGGCAGGTAGAGAGGGACATAAGGCTCCCCAGAGGGGTAGGGACTACCTGGGATAATCAATCTTTTCCAGAGGCAGCAAGCTCCAGCCTCACTAACAGAGCTAATGCATCTCTCTGGGACAACAAAATGCAACCCAGCACAATACAAGGAGAAATCTTCATGGCAATTTTTAACGTAAATTATACGTGACTTCTTTTTATGACCCTCTAACAACCCCTGAAAGCAGCACTCCCCTGTGGGAAGCCAGTGGCCACCTCACACTGGGCCAGCCAAGAGAGCTGTGGTAGTCTGAAACCAGAACATTGTCCTTGTAACCACCTAGAGAGACAAAAAAAGATAATAAGGTGTGACCATCATTTCCTTTCTGTTTCCTTGGGAACCCGCATCCCATCCCTGATGCAAATAATAGACAAATAGACAAATTTTGGTTTCTCTTCCCTCTGGGGAAGCCTCTGAGGAGCCTCCAGTGAAGCCAGCAGAGCTCACTGGGGTTTACACAGATAAAAGAGGGAGGTGTGTGGACCATGGGCTCCTAAAACAGTGCCAGAGGTGCCTGTTATGGTAGGTCCAGATTTCTGGCCACCAGCCAGCAGGTGAGATGGTCAGATAAGCCAAAAGCATCACTTATCTTTCTTGCATGCTCAGGATTTTCCTCCTTATTCCTTTTGCACTGTCCAAGGCTTGGAGATGAGAGTGGATATAATGCCAATCATTAGAGGAGCAATTACTTATCTCACAGGAGCTCTGAGAGGCTTAATCAGTTAATATTTGTAAACCATGATGAGCTGAAGGATGAAACGCATCCAAGGAAAAGGATTGCCCACAACAAAGCCCAAAGCAAGGCAGCTTTGCTGGCTGAGCTCCCCTCTAAGCGCAGCCGCTCCTCGCTGGTGGCACCGAGCATGGTGAAGCTGAAAGACACTTAAAGGGAGCGTTCCCTGCTGCATGCCAGCCCTCAGAACCCAGCGGGAATACAACACTAATGACATCCTTCAGAAATGTAATTAGCCTGCCTTCATGGCGAGGTGCATTAGGGAGAACTCAGAGGCTTGGAGAAATGGGCTCCAGTGGGTGAGAGCCGAGGCTTGTGCTTTGAAAGCTGCATTAGGGAACGGGAAAAATATAGAAAAGAAAATGTTCTAATATTACTTAATTACTTCAAGACATCCTGAGATGTAATTGAGCTTGGAGGGCTAAATGAAGGCTGTGCGTGTGAGACTGGCAGAGGTTGATGCATTTATAATGAGACCACTTTGCAAGGCAAACAAGGTCCCCACGGAGGAAGAGGGGGGCAAAGAGGAAGGACAAGAAGGGGGCTGGGGAGGTATTGAGGTGCCTGAAGTTCTCGTGGTCTCCACCAGCTTCATGCAAAGTCTCTTCCCCTCTGCTCAGGTTTGTAAGCCAGGCTGGATGGAGGCAGGATGGGAAGTGAAGGGTGTGGATGCAGGTATAGCAAACTATGGAATTAACTTGCTCATGGTTTGGATGCTGAAAACCCCATAAAAACCCCTTAGTACCCAATAAAATGGTCAAGAGCTGCTATATCACACTGACAGAGACATCCCTCCATCCAGATCCAAACCCAAGTTGTTCAGGCACCTCAGAAGCAGCATCCTCCTGAGAGAGCCTTCAGGCAGGGAGCAGGATGAAACAGCAAGAACGAGTCATCCTCAAGGCAGGGCTGTCTCTGAAGATGAAGGAAAACCTTCCCCAGAGTGGCCAGAGTTCATCCCCACTGCTCCCATGAATTTTAATGGAAATCAGGCAGCCAGATCCCTGTCCTGGAAAACATTCCTTTTATCCACAACACCAGAGGCCTGCTGCATGCGCACAAGCCCATTCCAGCCCTGATTTACATACTGTACAGAAGGAGACATTAAAATCCAAACGGTTTATGGTAATTAACACCCATTTAAATATTATACTGGTAACCATCACTTCCAATTCTTCTCAGCCTTGAAGGGGCTCCATGTGCATGTTCATATGTACAGGGAGATTTTAAAGGGATACTCCATCTTCTCTCCTGATTGCTGCTTTCCCAGAAAAAGGATGTTTATTGTTCATTAATTTTTTCATTTGGAGAAATTGCTGTGAAAAGCCACCATAGGGGAGCGGAATTTTTTTAATGATTGTTACTATTTTTGGAAAGAAAGTAATAATGGGGAGCCCTGCCTGTGGCAGGGATGTATTAGCTGAGCATGGCTCTGTAGGGGCTGTTAAAGCCCCGTAATGGGTAACACAGAGCTGCCTGTCACCAGAGGAATGAAGACTATGGAGATCAAAACCTTTAAGTGGGAACAAATTCATTATTTATCACAAATTAATCCTTCTTTCTCCTTTTTCACCCAAGCACCAGGACTGGGTCTCACAGGAGGCCAGGGGGACCTGTCAAGCACCTTTGGTAGGCCTTGCACTGATCCACCCCTTTATGATACCAAAAATCAACAGGAAGTAAATACATAGTGGACAAATCCACAGGTCGTGGTACAAAATAAAGTTGTGAGAGGCTATAGGTGTCCCAGCCCTGTTTCCAAGAGCTGCTCCAGCAAGGCCAGTCAGACAGGGCCCTGCAACCCAGTGAAAGCTGGACCACAGCATCCCTGGAGGAGGGGGAAGAAGAGAAGATGCCCATTGCTGCATCCTTCAGACAGCAGTATAAGCACTGACAGCTCTATCTCTTTCCATCACCTGGGGAGTTTCCTCCAGATGCATGAAGTTTTCCTTGAAGGGATATCAAATATCCACTCCAGCATCTACCACGTGTCCAGACAGCCAGTCCCACTGATCCACAGAGATGCCTGCTCCTTCTGGGAACAGCTCCGGCACAGGATGGGGAAAGGGCCAGTGTGGTTGCTGTGCCCCATATTTACCTCTTTGCCCCTGAGCCCCAGGAACACAGACAGGGTATGTGAGACCTGCACAGCATACCCTGAGGTCCAGCTGTAGGGAGAGCTCCCCTCCCCTCACAGCCCAAAGCAAATGACCAGCAATCTCACCCAGGGCAAGTGATCCATGTTCACACCTCATCAGAAAAAAAACTACCCAGGATATTTGACAGCCTTGTGCTCCAAAATATTGTTCCTCACCCACCCATCCATGAGAAAGCCTAGGAAGTGGCAGCAGAGCCCAGGAGCTGTTGCAATGCCCCTATTATACTAATGATGTTTTCTGCCCCAACCATGCCAGGTGTGGCTCCTTGTTACAAAACAGGAGTAGCCAGGAGAGTCTCCCTGATCCCTTCAGGCTTGGACCTGTCCCTTGAACCACAAAAGTCCCATGAGAAATACTCAGGATTTTCTTGCAGGGGACCGACCACCAAATGATGCTGAGAGACATAAGCAAGACCCTGAGCCCATTCCAATCACTTGACAAGGTCTTGCAAGATCCATGTTTGCATTAAGAGGAAATTAAAAGCTTTTCCACCCCACTAGCTTGCCCAAAGCCTGCATACTAAACAGTAAATGCTATCTATGAGGTTGAATAAAATCTTCATTAAAAAAAAAAAAAGCCAGCAGTCACTGAATACATCATGAACAATGACATTGGGGAGCCATTGTTCTTCTTCTGCCTGATGGACCATGCTGAAACACCTGTTTCTTATCGTGGAACTGTTAATAACTGTCACCACCAAAATCAAGGCTGAAAAAGTGTCATTAAGTCAAGTTATTCCAACCTCCACCTAAATGGGAGGGGGAAAAAAACCCAGCAAGGAGAAAGAGAAGCAAAGCTAGGACTGAAATAAATGTCAAAGCATAATTGTCCATGTGTCCCCCAAAAAACCACCAAATGAACTCATCTTAGATGGCTCCTGCCTCACCAAGATCTTGCTGACATGAAAGACACAGCTGGGTAACCATAGGCCGTTTTAATTGATGAACTGCAGACATTGACCCTTTCAATTAATTCACTGGGGATTTGTTTCATTCTAATCATCTCCTAAAGGTGCAGCCTCACCATAAAGTCAACAGAAAAGCAATTTCTGGTCCTTTCTCCTGCACCAGCTGTCAAATGAGTAGGAGGGGTGGTTACCCAAGGGCGTTTAAGGTAATCTTGACTCAGGTAAAAATGAACATTTGAAGAACACAGCTCCTTAGGAAATACAAGATCTTTAACTTCTCAAAGAAACCTGGAGCAATGAAAAACTTACATCCCTACTTAGCACGGTTCAGGCATGGAAATGGACCTGAGTTTATCAGTGGAGGAAAAAAATCTCTCACTGTCATTTGTTGTGCTGCTCACTGGCTGTATCCATCTCCTATCACTGTTTAAAGCTTTATGTTGCTTTACAATAGCAAAAAAGGTTATTCCTCCCCAGTATCACAACCAATGTTAGATTTCCCCCCTCCATAGAATCACCAACACTGGGTAAGACCTCTAAGACCATCCATCAACCCAGCAGCACCACCATGTTCTCAAGTGCCATAGACACACATTGTTCCAACACTTCCAGGGATGGTGACTCCACCACTTCCCTGGGCAGTCTGTTCCAATACCTGATCAGCCTTTATATGAAGGAATCTTTCCTATTTAAACCTCCCCTGGTGCAACTTTTCCTTTAAGGCCCTGGTTTTCATCAGTTTCTGCCCAGTGGAACCCAGTTGCCACCCAAAGCACAGGAGCTGATATTCACAAGGAGTCACAAGAACTCCCTGGAATGGGTTGGGCACAGTCCTGTCAAAAAGGAAAAAAAAAAAAAAAGAAAAAAGCCGACTACCCTGATATTTTCTGTCAAAATGAAAAATTAAGTGGAAATTCTGGCTGGAGCAACTCTTTGCCCTCAGCTTGGGAACCCATACAGAGACAACTTGAAAGCTTCACCCTCCTTGTACCACACAGAGTGTCTGGATCGAGTCTCTTTATTTATATTTTCTTGAAGTATCAGAGCTTATTTCCCCCCACTTCCCCTTGATCCACAGCCTAGAAGAACTTTAAAAGGATCCACACTTCTCCAGTGGTGCAAGCACACTCAACAAAAAGATGCACCTGAGATAACCTTGAAAAAAGCCCAAATTAATCTCTCCAACGTGAACCGCTGCAGAGACAAAGCATTCCTTGAGCCATGGTCAGGGCTTTGGAAAGGGGGATGTGGCAGAGGATGGCATCCTTTATCTTCCTCTCCCTGACAGCCTGAGAAAGGCTGGTTCAAAGGAGCAAAACAAAACACTCACCTGCATGACAGAATAGTTAACTTAATCCCCCAAAGGCTAATCCTGTTAGCATGTAAAACTAGGAGTGATAATTGTAACCAGTTTTCAACCTTTACTGTAGTGGAAATAATCACTTCAGTGCCACTGCCTCGCTTCCCAGAGACTCCTTACTCTGCAGATTATTTTAAACTAATCTAACAAGGGGGAGCAGGAGGGATGGAGGGTGTAAGATTAAAGATGAGGGAATTTTTAAGACTGGAGCGGGAGGGTGAGGTTTGGGCAGCCACAGGTTGGTCTGAGCAGGAGCTCTGCTTGAGAAGCAACTCCAAAGCAAAAATCTGAGAAAATGGGTAAAACCAACTGGATTTCACGCTGATGGATTCAGTCAGGAGAGCCCAGTAAATATATTTTTCTGGGACATAACAGCCTTTTCTTTTTCTTTTTTTTTAAGACAAAAGCCAATCATTGTCTTTTGTGAGAGAGCTTGACCATCTGGACTTCAGAAAAGCATTTGATATTGTGCCACATGGGCAAATGATTAGTTAAACTGTAGGAGGGGAACATTACGATAAGAATTATGAATCAAAAAAGTGCTTTGCCTAAAGAAAAAATAAGATTATAATAGATAATACCAAAAAAGGAGGCAGCCTGGAGAGATTTTGCTGAGCAGGCTGTTCAGTCACCACTCACATTCAACACTTCCTTAACAACAGGGGACCAATGCTCATCAAAGTCACTACTCTGGGGGCAAAACAAGGCAGAACAAGGAGTTTTGGCATCATTCGGAAGGAAATGATGCCTTTGAGAACCACACTGACGGATGTGGAATGACATTCAGCAGGACAAAATCCCAGGCCAGGTTTAAAAGATCAGTGGCAAGGGTGAAAAGTCTGTAGAGAAGCCCCACCTGTCTGGCTGTGCTTGTCCTATAACAGATCAGGGGACCCTGATGGCAAAAATGCATCTAAAATTCAAAATATTTCCAGGAGAGAGAAAAAAACCTATTAACTGCTACCTCAGAAACCCAAAAGGCTGAGGAACAGCTGGAATATAAATGGGTCTTACTGGCCAGCACATGAGGTCTCCCAAGGCAGTATCTCCAAACCCAGGTCTTCTCCAGCCCTCTCCAAACACAAGATTTTCTCCGTTGGAATCCACGGATTTCCCATCCTCAGACAGCCCTGCAAGGCCCTTGGAAAGCAGGAAGGTATGAAGAAAAGGGATTTCAACAGAAATTAAACTTTATTGACTCCGGTTAATTTTCACTACAAGATATTTTGGGCAAACATTATTAAGCCTCCTTAGGTAATGTAATTAGAAGTTCAGCCCCTTTTATCTAAATACTGCACACAGAAAAATATCCATCGTCTCATAAAGTGGGGAAAATTCTTTTTTCTTAATAAAGGGTTTTTTTTTCTTTAAAGCCTTCTTTAAGCAGGTGAACACTTCATGAGGAATCCTGGGCTTGTTCTAAGTGCATTTGGATCTCTCCTGAGTAAACCAGGAGACAGATTCAGGTCCTACATCAAAATATGTGACAATAATCCTCTTCAGGTGGCTGCTTGAGGGAAGAGAAGACAGCAGCAAAGGCCTCTAAACAGGGAATTATTCAGCTTTACCCAGCAACTTCTGTCTTTATGGGCAAAACCCACTCACTGTGAGCAAGAATGGCCAGAAATTGAGACAAAGTGGTTTTTAGTCAGAGAATGTCAACTTGCCAAACCCAAGATCTCACACAGAGGGGAGAAAAAAGCCATTTCAAATGACGTATTTATTAACCCAGGCCAGAGATTTTTCAGCATCATCGTGGAGTTGTCAGTGGTTAAAAAAAACCCCAACAAAATAGAAGGAAGAAAGAAGAAAATGAGAAAAATCAAGCTTCACAAAGCACAAATAACCTGGTATATTGGGCACTGGCCAGGGATGCAGATGGCTCAGATTCAAGACCTTCAAAGCAGCAATTTGTACCTCTCTCTCTCCAGCATTCCCAGCAAGGCCCAAGCCATAAACCACTCTCACCTTCTGGTTGAAAAAAAAAAAAAAAATTTCTTGGTTTTATCTTGCTGTAGGAAAAGCCCTTCTTTTGAAACCTCAGGGAGGGCTGTGGGATGAGAAAGAAGCAGGTCCCTTTCCTCCCTGGTTTTGATTACAGCTTATTAGCATCATTGTTTGGTTTAAGATTTCCCATAAAAATTCCATTCCCAGCAAAGACCTCGACTGAAAAAGTAAGCAAGTATTAATAGGAGCTATGTCTCATTAAGACCAGTTTTCTAAGAAACTGGAGCTCCTGGGTGTGTGTGTGTGACCATCTCAAGCCATCATTTAATAACTTTCACCCAGTTTTGACAAAGGGTAGGAAACACAAACTCTTATATTCCTGAAAGCTTAAGGAAAAGAAATAGCTGGAGAAAGGAGAAGGGCAGCCTGCCCAACCTCACTGTCAGCTACCGGAGAGCCCACACTGAGGAAAATCATAGCAGATGAAGCTCTGTGCCTTCCCCTGCCAGCAGCAGCACTTGGCTCTTAAAAAATTTTATAAATTACTGTCAGTAACAGCCCAGACTAAGAGGCAGGGAGGAAGAAAGGAGAAGGCTTTTGCGTTGAGCTCGTCCTTTTCCTGGGAAGGGCCAGTCCTCGCAGCCGGTGGAGTCAAGGGCTTTGCCACTGCCGGCTCCAAGCAGATGGTGTGGACACGCCTGAGCTGGATCTTTTGTAATGAAATGCCTCTCCCAGAAATTAACTTTAATTAAGGCATGAGTGCTTAATATCTGTATTTGAGATATTAAGCTTTCAGCGGAGCCCGTTCCCAGCCTCTCATCTCGCACCTTCCCCGGTGTCTCCTCCTGTCCCTGGGTGCTGCCACCCAGCCTCATCCCACTCCTGAGGAAGGGAGCCCCAGCTGCTAATTTGCAGGGAAACGTGCAGGAACGTCACGTCTTGGAGCTCTCCATCCCTCCTGGAAAATTTGACAGGGGGTTCAAAACTTGTTAAGAGGAGGCTGGTGGGAGGAAAGG
Organism: Dicrurus megarhynchus; assembly: GCA_013399195.1. NCBI lineage: Eukaryota > Metazoa > Chordata > Aves > Passeriformes > Dicruridae > Dicrurus > Dicrurus megarhynchus. Next base: position 458,314 of record VXAD01008109.1, read on the forward strand.
CACTGACAGACAGTACAATCACATAAGCTGTTTTTCCTCAGGAAACCAGGCTAAAAATAATACCCTGCAATTTGACAGCCTCAACCCAGGAGAGCCACCAATGTTCCAGTGAGGATGAGGAGCAGAGCCTGGATGGGGGCTGGCTCGAGGAAGGCACAGGGACAGCACCCATGAGTCAAAAACCTCACCCTCAACCTGCAATGGTACCCCCACTGCCCCCCGCCATGGCCACTCCAGACACCCAGGTCCATCCAACTGGAATTTTGTGAGCAAAAGAGCTTCTGCGAGATCCCCCACTCCAAACCTACAGCTTGCACAGTCTCACCAGACTGCTGCTGAATTGGTCTAAAAAAAGGCTGGTTTATGGCCCAAAACCACCAATGCAAGAGGGAAATCTTGCTGTCTCAGACACAATTCCACATCCCGCTCCGGTGATACAGGAGTGAATCCCTTGATAGTAATTGCTATGCACAGGCAGGGGGAAGAGATTCTGATAGCTTTTATTATCAGGGTATCCAGATGTAAAACAAATGCCTGCAATATTTATCCATGTCATCACCTAGAGTAAGTAGCCTGATTTGTCAAATGGAGACAAGATACAGGGATGTCAATTAGGGGGAGACGGAGGGCGAGGAAGGGGAGAAATAGTGCCCAGGATCCATCAGGGTTGCAGATGCCCTATCCCAAATGTCAGATACAAAACCACAAGTGGTTTTCACCGGTGAAACACAGGCAGAAACCCAAAACAAGAGGGTGAGGGCAAGGCAAAGGGTCCTGCTCCGAGGTCAGCCCTCTGCCCCCGGGGTGGGTGCCGGTGCTGGCTGGCAGCCTGCAGAGCCTGGGGAGCAGGAGGGCAAGGAAGGTTTCCTTTGACTGCCCTCTAATGTCAGGTAGAGGGAAAAAGGGATGGGTGCTGGACGACATGGCAGGAACGTGCCGTTTGTAAGGCAGCAGGACTTGGGAACAATCCCCACAGGGAGGTGAGAGATGCTGCCATAAATCTAATGGAGCCCAAGAACACATCAAGGACTGAACTGATTTTCTGGAGCAAACACCGCTGACTGCACTATGCACCCTCAGGGGTATTTTAGGCCACTGTGACTGGCAGGTATTCCTCTTTCTCCTCAGAAATCATTAGCCCTGCACAGAAATGATGGACAAGTCTTGTTGAAGGCTGGGGTGGATGGTCCCTCCATCCCAGCTGTTGGAAGCTTGGCCAGGCAAACTCTCCTCTGTGGAAGCCAAGGCTTCCCAGCAGCTGGACCACCAAGGCTGAAGAGTGTAAGAGTTTAGTTAAAAGTTAGCAAGTCTCGGCCTCAAAAAACCCCCTAAATATTAACTGCCAGCCTTAAAACCTGCCTCCAGTAACACCCATCACTGGTGGCACCAGTCAGGAGAAAGTCCCTGATGGAGCAAAGCAATGGAGGGTGACAGCTCCATCCTTGAGATCACAGCTTGGGGGAGAAGTTTTAGCAAAGCTCCCCAGATGTTTATACCCCTGGATATTTGCAGCCAAGCCTTCCTTCTTCCCCCATCCCAGCAACAAGTGACAGCAATGACCTGAGAAGCAATGTTGCTTCCCAGGCAGAAAATATCCAGCACGTTTCAAGACTCCCAAGAATGTCACCCTTTGCCAAAGTCACCATGAGGAGCCCTGCAGGAGAAGGACCAAGGCCCTAAGCAAAGCCAAAAGGGAAATGCTGACACCGGGATTTGTCTTGCTTAACTTAATAACTGCGGACACCAGCATGTGAGCTACTCATTCCACACACCTGTCTGTGGGTAATGAAGAGAAATAGGCACTGTTAGGACACAAATCGATTGTAGGTGTTCAGTGCAGCGGATCAAACCTGAGCTGGAAGCACTTGTGCAGGGAAGTAGCAGCCATCGTCATCCAAACTGTCCATGGAGCAAATCCCTCCCAAGAACAGTTCGGGGGACGGCAGAAGGAGTGGCCTGGGAGCAAGATGAGTCTTCATGAGAGGAGAGCTGATGTCTGGAGACAGCCAAGGCTGACAGGCGAGCGCCGACACCCTCCTTCCTCTCCATCAGAGATGGAATGCCTGCCTGCCACCCCTGGGGACCAGCCAGGAGGGAAGAGGGATGACAGACACATTAGCACCTTCTTCTTCTTGACAGCTTGTTTTTGTCCCAGCTTTCTCGTCCTCCACTAATTATCTCCTTTTGATTTGGACACTTCAGATGAAACAAGGTGTCTGTGGCCTCCAGCTCCCGTTTTGGGGCTGAAGAGGGGGAAAAAAGCCCTGAATTACAGAGGACTTAGAGCAGGGGGAGGCTTGCTCTTGTCCTTGCATCAGGAAAGCAGGAGTTTCTCTTTAGAAACATTTGATGCATAATTTTTACCATGAAGGTGGTGAAATCAGAGTTCTCCCAGAGAGGTAGTGGATGCTCCATCCCCGGGAAAATTAAAGACTAGGCTGGTTGAAGCTTTGAGCAACCTAGTGGAAGATATCCCTGTCCATGGCAGGGCATTGGACTAGGTGGCCTTTAAAGGTCACTTCCAACCCAAACTATTTTATGATTCTATAAAATCTTCAGGCCGGACCTGAGAGTTACAGAACATTGCACTGGGACTTGGGGCTGCCTAGGGAGACCAGAAAGGGTTGAGGTCCTACAGCAAGGAGCACAGACCCACAAGGTGGACAACATCTAGAAGTATCCAAAAACCAGCACGAAGATATGCAGGGCAATCTAAGGAGGTCGTTTTCCAACCTGGAGAGCCACTCTACCCACCTGGGCATGGAGCATAAATCTCTGCGATGCTCCTTTAAATTAATCCATGGGAAGAGACTCATGAAACAACAAAAGGTCAGCGAGGGTGATGCAGACCAGTGGTTTGGAGAATTCTTATTCTGGCTGATAACTGAAGATCAGAAAGAAAAAGGGCACACACTCACAGGAGAAGGAGTCGGTCCCAACCAGGAAGGCTGAATGCAGCCACAGCCCCTGTGGGGTGTAAAATGCTCCTCTGCACCATTCCAGCCCTGCCACCAGGGTCCCTCACAGCTTTGGGGCATCACAAGCAAGCAGCCACAAAGATCAACTCCCTGCCCATTCCCAAACCATCACAGCACACACAAGACAGCAAGAAAGCACCCGAGGAAAATGCCAGCAGCCCAATGTCCCATCCCCGTGGGACGTGAGCTGGGTTGAAAGGTCCCTCTGCTCCACACCCTCCTGGCCAGCAGAACTGCAGTGCCCCAAGGGACCAACTCGGAGGTTTTTCAAACCCATACGTTTGAATTAAATGGTCTGTTAGAGATTTGCTGGTGGTTTTCAAGCTCTGACAGCCCTGTTTTTATTTCAGTGGCCTAGTGAAATTTTCATATATAAATATGGAAATATGCAAAACCCCACGGATTTATAGGATCTGACACTGCAGTTTAAATGAATCCCCCATGATCTCGTCTTCTGCTTAGGCCTGCTCCCACAGCACCCCTTCCTCCAGTCTCCAGCACGGCCACTCCATGAGGAATGATAATCCTTCCCAGGCAGCTCTGGCAACATACCCACACTGTCCTCTGCCTCCCAGCCTACCAATCTCCAATCATTTACACTAGCTGGGAAAATGCCTGCTGTTCCTCTCCCATAAACAGGGGTCATGCTGTGCCCATCCCTGGAAGTGCTCAAGGCCAGGTTGGATGGGGCTCTGAGGAACCTGGCCTAGTGGAAAGTGTCCCTGCCCATGGAATGGGGGTTGGAACAAGACGTTCTTTAAAGTCACCTCCAAACCATTTCATGGTTCTGTTTTGATTCTGTGATCCAGTTTTGAGCTGGACGGGGCAAGGCAGCCCTGGGGATACAACCACAGTAGTAAAGCAGCGGAAAATCCACACTGTGCTGCTGCAGGAAAAGCCTTGATCAGATCCTGTGTGGCTTCAGAGGAGACAGACCCAAGATGAAAATGTACTGGACGTGCAAATCCCACAGGGAAAAATCCTCCTTTCCCTACAGCTCCCATCACAGGAAAGCCCTGCTGTCACTTTGGGGTTAAATCAAAAACTAAAAGCTCCATCTCTCACCATTTTCCATTCCTGCCCAACTCTGCCTGAGGATCACAAAGCTTTTGTGATGGGAGCCAAGGGCAAGCCAAGGTTTCTTTTTCCTCTTAGAGGTAGACAGGAAAATGCAGCATGTCCCTGAGGACACGAGCCCTTGGCACAGGGGGATTCTTTTGGACTGAAAACCCCTCAGGGTTGGAAAAATGCCTTTCCTGTTTTTCAGACCACTCCCGGAGTGGGTGAATGTGACAAAAACCCACCCCGAGCTCCCAATGTCAGAAAATTCCCCTGAAACCTCACTCCCCATGGGCAGGGGCACACGGATCACCCGGAGAGGGGCAGGACCAGGGGCTCATCCAAGCTGCACAGCTGTGACCAATAGGTAAAGCTTTTTAAACGGAAGGCCTGGTAAAATCATAGCTCCAGCCTGTTACTTAGCCTAAGTAGAAATGGACTGTGGGAGAATGACTCAGCTAGAACAGAGGTACTGAGGCTTGCTGCATGAATGCCTCGTGCCCGCACCGTGTTGTGTGGTGGTTGGTTAAATTTGGTTTGTTGTGCCCTAAAACTATGTAAACTAGCAACTGACTAATGGCATAAAAAGGCCGGGTTTTTTGTAAATAAAGCTCCTCCTCTGCACCTGCCTGGGGACTCTTCGCTGCTCCATATTGCTACACACAGCCACTGCCATCCCACACAAATTAAAAATCATGTTTAAAAAGTAAATAAATCAAGGTTGAAGTAGTGGTGGCCTATATGAGGCTGATGCTTACACTGGGTTTAAATGAGTGAAAATCAATTTTAAAATGAGGTCGTAACAATATATATATTTGTTAGTAGAGTGTTACAGAAAGTCAAACCAGTGACCTGGAGAAAATTACTCCTTCAGTACGTGCAACAAGAGCCAGTTAAAACAATCTTCCGGCAGCCATCCATTTTCCAAGAGGTGCCCCATGTTCCCCCTGAATTCCAACTTGTTCAACCGGTTTGCAGCAGTGCGGGAGGCGCTTCCCTCGTGGCTGCAAAAGCAGATGGAAAATGGCTGTGGCATCCTGTAGACCTCCGCCTCTGCCACTTGTTTTTAAAGGGAGAAATTGGAAGCTTGGCTCTGCAACAAGGGCTTGGTTTGTGAGCTTGGAGGACACACAAGGAAAGAAAGCCCAGAAGAGCCAAGACTGATTTCCTAAGAACAGGCAATGCCTCCCTTGTTTAACAAACTGGGGAGCTTAAAACACAAAATGTCTTTGCCTGGGAGATGGCAGCACCACTTCCTTACCGAGTTCAGAAGCTCTCCTCCACTGTTTTGTATGATTTTTTTTCCCTTTTGGCCTATTTTCTGCATCAAGAGCATTTCAATTTCCCTCCAAAAGCAACTTGATAAAGATGATAAGAAGATAAAAAAGTGGGGGGAAAAAGTGTTGCTGCAGCTTTTTCTGAAGGAGATGCCTATAAACAGCTGTACTGGAGCATGTAATTCTTTCATATAAAGTGTATTTGGTTTTTTTTAACACACTTTAACTTTCAACCCACAAGTTTGGTGTTAGGCCTGCACTTGGTTATCAGATTGACACATCCTGATTAACCAAGGCGAATTAACCTCTCCAAGTGCAGAAAAAGCTGATTATTTAAAATAAATCAAAGATTCTTTTCCAGTTCAGCTCACATGGACAGTCGGTTATTTTAAGTCAATCCACGCAAATACATTTTTGGCTGCACATGTCCTGGCATCCGTGGTTTGCTAAGCTGCTCTGCCAAACCCTGGGCTTTTCCTGCAGCCAGCTAGAGCCAGAGCCTTTCCCCTTGCCAGAATTCACTGGGGGAGGCTAAGGAAGGGCAGAGCACCTTGTCAGCCCCCAGCAATGTGTGCCCAAGCCTCTGCCACATCTCCATTGCTCCTTTCTCAAACCCTTCCACCATCTCCCACTTCCTCCCTCAGCATGAATTCTGCCACTTCTGATTCATGACACCATTAGCTTTTGCTGTCACCAGAGCTGACAATTCAAAAGGCCCTCGAGAGCTGTCTGCAGAAACACAATAAATGAGATCTCTTAATTAACGCCTCCCTTAACTAAATAAATTAATTTTGCGCAGCTGATATGTCGCATCTTCACAGTTTGAGGGTGACTGAGTAGCTGAAAACACCCCTCTCCTCGGAGCTATTGGAAAGACTTTTTTGCTTGACAGCGTTTCTATAAACAAACCCAGCTCCGAGGTGGCTGCGGGTGCGTGTGAAAGGAGGGAGGGAGGGAGGGAGGGAGACTGCTGGAAGCAGGCCAGCTGGTATCCCTCTGCTCCAGCATTCCCCAGCACCCAGGCTTCCAGGAGAAACCCCTCACCTGGACCAGGGAGGGGAAGAAACCCCTCTGCAACAGGAGGGATGTGGGATGTGGACTCCTGCATCCTTAAGTGGATGCAGAGACAAGGCAACACACCTCCTTCACTTCCCTGGAGGAAAACCAGCTGCAGCTATGCCGAAGCATGGAGAAAAAAGCCAAGGATGCTTCAGCTCCCAAGTGAAGGCTCGTGAATGCAGTCTTGCAGTGAGGGCCACAAAACCTAACCATAAAGATTAAAACAAAAAGGACTCGGGTGCACAAGAGTTTGGATTTCAGCCCTTCTGTTGGACAAAGCAGATCCCACACCCTTCACAAACAGATCCCTACTTAAATATAAGTGTGGAAAATGGCTACACATCCAGACTTCACATCCAGCATGGATCCTAATGGATCCATCTCTCATTGTGGTATATCTTAGATTTTACACCCACACACATCCTCCTCTCCAAATCCACCTTTCATTTCAGGGCAGGTGATAGGGGCACACTGTATCCAAAGGTGGCCTTCTCTTTCACCTCTTTTCCTTTCACTTTTCTCTCCCTTTTAACCCAACAAGCAGGGTCTTCCTTGGGAAGGAAGGAAGGAGAGCTGGGCTCTGGTCAGGATGCCCACAACTTGTTCTCTATAAAGCAGCCACATGATAAAAGCCTCCTCCCTGGCCTTTGATGGCTGGGGAAAAAAAACCAACCTGAAAGCTTACTACTAAAAAAGACATTCTCCTCCAGGTCTGAATCACCAACACAGCTTTTGGTCCTTGAAGAAATGTGATAATCCAAGGGAACAGACTCAAAGCCAAAATCAGATTGTATTATCCAGGTTATCACCAGGGCGCCCTGCAGACACGCAGCCAAGAATTATTTCCTCCTCACTTTCTTTCACCTGGTGGAGCATGACAGAGAGAAAGACTCTTCCTATTTTCTTTTTTTTTTTTTTTTTAAGGAAAATAATTAGGTTTTTCAAGAGGCTCAGATTTAAAATCAATTTCCCAATTAAAAAGTGTAAGGTTTACAGTTGGTGTAGGATTTAAACTGGGGTTGTTTGTTTGCCTTCTGGGATCAATGTGCAACCCCCAGGTGCCATTGTTGTCACCATTTGGACAAGAACTCTTTAAGTAACCTTTGGGGGAAGTGTTTTCCTGCTCAAAAACAGTTTAAAGGATGGATAACAAAAAAGACTATGCTCCTGCCAAGTAAAAACACACGGGGCAGATAATATTGAAAGGTATTAAAAAGCAATGTCCACTTCCTTTGCAGGAGCAAGGAGAACGGTCTCCAAGAAATCAGAGATTGGAGGAGGTGGATTCTCTGATGTGCATTAAGGGACTAGTTAACTCCAAAATGCCCCCCTGAGGGGCACCACCAGCACCTTCCTTTTACCCAGCTCCCTCCAAAGGAATTGGTTCAAGGCTAAACTCTCTTATCACTTACAAGCAGAGCCTGACCTCTGCCATACTTGCAGCAAGTCCTATTACTTTGGGGTGGTTCAGAGAAGCTGATTATTGCAAGCCAGGAAGGAGCATTCTGACTTTTGTGGTGTTTACAGCTTTTATCACAGAAAAAATCTACCTGCACCAGCTGTAAAAATAGATAAAATCTCCCAGGAAAGCCTGCTCTCCTCAAGATCCCATGTCACTAACAAGTCCCTGTACACTCTGGAAATGCCCCCCACAAAAGCTGTGAGGTTTTCTACCAGTTTAATTTGGCCTGTGATCCTGGCTTAGAGGAGCTCTGGAGACAACCTGAACGCTGACAGCACACCATGTGGCTGTGCTGACCAGGGTGGGAGCAAGCTGGATCAATGCTTCCATCATCTCAGCAAAGACCAAGGGGAGAGGGAAGAAAAGCAGGTTAAAAAGCAATTTTATATCTCTTTTCATGGAGCAGGGGAGATACTTTCACATGCACAGCACAGGAAGCTCCTTCATGGCCGTGTTTCCACCTCCTTCCAGGAATCAGGGAGATTTTGTCCCCTGCCACTGCAGTGTAAAGTAGATGCAGAGGTGGCCCAAAGACAACTTGGGAGGAGGACAGGGAGTGGAATCAGAAGCAGTGAGCAGTGCTGAGGGAGCTGCAGGAGCCCAAGGGCGAGGAGATGTTGGAAAGCCATCACAACGAAGTAAAGTTGTTGGAGGAGGGATGCCGGGGTTTGGCACCCGAAGGGAATGAGACTACACAAAACCTCCAAGTCTTTTAGGCTTTCTCAGAGCCCTGGTGCCACCAGAGAGCATTTGATGAGCTGAAAAAGAACCCCTCACCTTGCATTTTAAAAAGTGTCTATCTCCTGCAGCCCAAGAGGGAAGAGAGGAGGAGGAGGAAAAAGGGCAAACACCCCGTACAAACTGGAAGGGAAGGAAGGAATCGGGAGACAGGCAGAACAGAACCCCAGGCTTGACTCACACCTATTGATGGAAATTAGATAAGTTTGTCTGCAACTGCCTCCTTCCCACACTTTTTTCCCCCTCCCAATTCATCCTTCAATCCTTCTCACTCAAAGAACCTGTAATTCTAGTGGACCCATTTTACCAAAGCTTGAAAAGACACCTGGGCTCAGAAGGCAGGGAGCTCTCCCTCCAGGAAAGGCATCCCTCCTTTTCTCATCTTTGAGTGAAAGGCTTGGTCCCACCAAAATCCCAGGGCCAGAAGCTGTGACAAGCCCTATGCTCAGCAGCCAGCTCAGCTTTTTGACCAGGATATTCCTCCAAACAAAGAGGGAAGATCCTCCGGCTGCCGACGAAGGAAGAGTTTCTGGTTTGAAATTTTTACAAATTTCTTGCTTCCACAAGAGAGGGAGATATTCATTAAAGTTCACTTTTCAGTGAAAAAAATTCTCCCCAACATTACCTGGAGTTCTGAGGGGAAATAAGCCAAAGGACAACGCCGCGTGAGACTGCTGGAGGGGACAAGAGCTCCTGCACACACTGCCATCACCGGCATTCAGTTGCCCTGAGATGACATTATCACTTTATCCTCATCTCTCCTTTCCAATTCCCAGGGAGTGAAGTGAAAGGTGAAGTTTTTGAGGGGCAGGCAAGCACAAGTGCACTTTGACAGCGCTACCAACGCAGTGTCTGCTGCCTATATTCATTGAGGCAGCTAAAAGCAGCAGGAATAACCTCAGGAGAGGCATGGAAAGACTACGGGACATGCAAGACCTGGTGTCCCAAACCTCCTGACATGGTGTCCCTTGCCCCCTCCACTCAAGATGGGATGTAGTCCCTTTTTTGAGGATTTACAAGACACAAATGCATTTGCTGCTCCTATTTCTCCTTCCCTAAGTCAGTCTCAGCTCTCAGCCTCGCTGGCTGCTTGAGGACTATGTTTAGAAGCTCACAAATTCCCTTTTCTTTGTTTAAGTAATTTTTAAAACCTATTTTTTGGTTTCCTGCTGTCTTCATGGACACACCTCAGCTAAAAATGTGTCTCCAACGACATATCATTCATCCAGGGCCTGAGAGGGAGTAAAGAAATTGTTCACTCATTCCCCAGACAAGCACAGGAAAGTCAATATTCCCTCCCATTCCTGCTGTTCCATTAAACTAATTTTATGCATGACGTGAGATCACATCTTTCGTAAAAATAATAAGAATAATAATAATGAATACATTTTTCTCCAGTGACAGCACCAGTGATGAGGTTTTGCTTTACCACAAAGTAGACATTTCCAGAGAGCACATCTACAAGCTGCCTACTTAAAAATGCACCAGAAACAGCCAGAATCAGAGGATGAAGGAATTTATGAAGCTTCCTGGGTTATTCCAGAGCAGAAAGGTTAAGGAATCACACATCAACCTGTTTCCAAAGCAGCACCCTTCCGAGGGCAGATCGATACTTGTAGGATCCACACACAGCTGGAATGAGGGAATGAACTAAGATCACTGAAGCATAGATTCACAGCTACTAAATTTGGGAAGAATTAGACTTTTAAAAATTCAGAACAGGACTCTGGACACAGATGCCATGGAAAAAAAAACAATATCCAAAGTGAGTACAGGAATCTCCAATCCCCACCTCACCTGCAGAGAGCTCAAGGATGACTCTACTCATTCCTGCCAAGCCCCAAACCCCAGCTGTAATGAAGAAGGGGAATGGGAAGATAAACAGATAAATCAAGTCCTTCCAGAGATGCTAAGAAATGCAGAAGTAGCTTTGGGGGGAGAGAGAACATTATGAGGAGATGTCTAAGGAGAGAGTCTGACTGTGCCATGCAAGGAGAAGGATAGGGGGAAAAAGCTTTTAGCACCTGTTTGCTTGCACTTATAAATAAGAAAAGAGGCAACTGCAGTTAGAGAGGACAGTAGACACCAATCTCTCCTTGAATCCTGGTTGCTGTCCCCTCCATGAACTCCACACTTTGCGACGGTTGCAGCTGCAAGAGGAGGGAAAAGGTGAGGGGATCACATCCCGCTTCCTCCTGAAGGCAGGCATGGAGGAGGTGCAGCTCTAGTCACACATGCAGACACGTTTCCCAGAAAAGAAAGCTGAGAAACATAGCACCCATAATTAGAGGGTAAGAGATGCAAATACAACGGTGGAATTAAAAGCCGGGAGAAGTCCAGAGCAGAAAAGCAGAGCTTCAACACAGTCAAATTTGCAGCGTTTGACCAGCCCTTGAACCTCGTTTGCTCTGCCAGGGCACTCAGCTTTCCCAGCCAGAGGAATTCACACATCCACGAGGATGAGGAGGGCTTAGCTAACAGAGCAACCCTGAGCATGCAACCAGCAGGATATAGGAAAAGCCCCTTTTCCACAAGCAGGGATGGAGATGCCTCCTCCATCATTTGCTCCCAGGGCTGAATACGTTTAGCAGTGATTGCAGAGAGTTATTACAAGCAAGGTTATGGACACTGAGGCCCCTGATTAAAGATCTGGACGTGCTGTGCTAAGGAGGACATTTCCCTATTTGCAACCCACAAACAAGGTCACAGAGCACAGGTGTCTCCAGCCAGAGGTCTGAATAAAACAGCTGTTTAACACAAAACAGTGCCCAGACCTCCTTTTGCCCCTGCCATGGGGTGCCCTTGATAGCATAGGGTTAAAATGTTTCTAAATTCTAGTAGCTAAAGTAGGCCCTGAGAGCAAGGTGGACATTCTGTTCAGGCAAGCCTGAACCTGTGTATCTACCTGAGATGGTAAGGGGCAAATCCAAACTTGTGTAGAAGATTAGGATAGATGAGTTAATTGTGTAGCTGCACCTGGGAAAGGGGGCTGAAACTTATGCTTGAGTGGAAACAATAATGAATAAGATGATTATTTAGGAGGTCTTGAGAATCATGCTTGGGTAAATGATTAATATACACTGATGTAATGAGAAGGGTATATAATGTGGGCATTGGAAATCGATGAGCAGGGATTGATTTGGGTTTGTACCCCTCTCCCCTGGCGCCTCAAATAAAAAGCACCTGGCATATAACCTGTCCGTGGTTATGTGTTTCTACGCTAACACCCTGAGCACCCCAGGCTTTGTTTTAGGTAGTTATGACCCAGAAGCAGCTGTGGCCTCCACACCTCCCCACCAGAGAAGCCTAGCTGAATCAGCAGGGTCCATGTCCTCCTTGGAGACCTGTGTCACTTGGCTTTGCACCATCTTGCAGGAAAAGGCACTGAAGAGAGCAAAGTCCTGAATGATAACAAGCAACAGACACCTGGGAAGGGAGAAATGCAGCAAAGCAATTTGCAAGCCCAGTTCTCTGATCATGAGATGGACAGAGGACCACTGCAGTATGTACAGCAATCTCTTGGATTTTCCACTCCAGAATTCTGGTTTTTTCCTGTACGAAAAAGTTAAGGCTCTTGACATCCAGCATTAGAGGGCTGTGCTTTGGATTGAAGATACTGAACACCAGCTCCTCACTCCCACTTGAGGGTGAGACAGAGCTGGAAGAGTTTGTTCCCTCTGATGTGAAGTTACACCCGTAACCTCTACTCATCCAGAGACTCGAGCAAAGCTGTGCCAAAGATTTGACAGCACAAGAGGCAATGAACACAAGCAGTGCTGGACAAGCTGAGTTCCCTGTCAATGCCTGGATTCACAGCAGAGGAGAAAAATTGGCTGTGACAGCCCAGCAAGTGCAGCAGTGAAGCTGTGGAGCAAAGCCAAGGCACCGTGACCTCCACGTCCTGTTTGGGAGAGCAGCAGGACACTGGAGCAGCCGACCATAGTCCTGGCTGGATCAGCCTTCTGGCTAATTCCACTAACACACAGAGAGGAGCCACACCATCAGCTATTCCCCAGTTATTTTTAGTACCTGATGACTCTCCTGGAAGCACGCCACAGCGGCGGGTCACAGGGATGGCTGCAGGAGGGACAAGCGTGGCCCCTCTGCCAGGACCATGCCAGCAGCAGTAGATGCCAGCCCAGGTTTGAAGGAGCAGCTGATAAAGGTGTCAGCAAACTGAGGGCAAACTCCAGCTGCCATCCCTCCATCCTCATCCTCTCTTTTTCCTCTCACCTGGGGAGCACCTTGGTCTCCCCGCTGTCAGTTCTATCCCCTCTTATCCCAGAGGGGATGCTGGGCTGGCAGCACTGGCACGGAGAAACCACTTCCTCCAAGACCATGGACAAGAGTCCATAATTATTACTGAAGAGGGGGAGAGGGCATTGCCCCTGGAATGGGATAAAGACCACAGGAAAAAGCCCCACAGATCGGGTCCCAGGGTGAACTGGCAGCTGCTTTGCAGCACCTGCAAGGCAAATTGGACCCGCCAGCCAGGATCACCACTTCCCACAGCCCTGGCCAACACCTAAGCTGTCTTGGCATCTCCTGGACTGCTGCTGGCCATCAGGAGATGGAGCCCAATGCTTCAGTAGGGATTAGGCTGAAAATTAATGACATTTTCCTTTATGCTACCAGATAGATACACCAGAGAGGCATGAAGGAATGCAGCTCCAGCAAGGAATTTAGCTGGGCTTTCCACCTCATCTAACAGATTCCCCCCAAAACAGTGTCTAGGACAGCATCCCAGAAGCAATGCAGCAGAACAAGGGCAGTGGGAAGAGGAGAAGAGCAGCTGGAGTTGACCACAGAATTGCCTCTGGGTTTGAGTTACCACAGAATTATGGATTTACTCTCCACCTGCACCCAGGGAAAACGCTCCCAGTCTGGCTCAGCAGAGCTGGGCTGGTAAAATCTTAATGTTGAGGCAACTGCCAACTGAGCAGAGCCCAGGTAACACTAAATAAATAAAGAGAAGGCATGAGAATTTCAATATTTCTTTCACTCCTTTAGAACCCAAACCAACAAGGGCAGGAATTGAGGAAGAAAATGGGATATGCAGTGCTTTGAAGTCATTCTACAGATGCACGAGGCAAAGAGCTTAATCTGTGGGGAGAACAAGACACAGCCAACTGCCTTGTACTTGGCTTATAAGGTTTGACCTGGTTGGGGTCAGAATAAATATAATTGTGACAACAATAAAGCTGCCTTGGGGCCACATCCTATGGGTCCGTGGGGGTGGCAAGGAGTTGGAAGGAGCAGGCAGAATTTTGCAAATTAAATTCTTCCCAATTCACCCCCTTTAAGGTCTTACAACATCAAAGAGAAGTTTGAATAGTCCCACCCAGTGCTGTGCCCACAACATCACTCACCCCACTGCTGGGATTTGTCCCACACAGCCCTAATCCCTCCCTGATGCTACCAGGGAAGCTGTGATCCAAACAGAGCCTTCTGCAGGGCTGGTTCCTCTCAGCTGGTGACCCCCACAGTCCTTCCTCAGTGACCCATCCATGAGGTTTGAGCACTCGGTTGCTCCCCAGCATGGAGGGAAGCCCAGCACAGCCATACTCTGCTGAGAAATTCCTCATTTTTATCCTTCCGTAAATGATTTATTCAAATTTACCTGCAGCCCAATTACATAGCACTAAGGGAATAAAACACCTTGACGTGTGCAAACTGTTGCTTTACTAAATTAGTTTGGTTGCTTGCATTGTTTAAGATTATTATTTCAATGCATTCTGATCGGATATCTGTTCTATTTTGCTTTACCAAAAAAAAGAACTGATAAGAATGAATCTCAAACCTGCAATAAGGACAGAGTTTTGCAAAAAATGGGCATTAAGGGGGTTAGAAACAAAAGTGTTTGAGATGTGAAGCAGTAAGTGAGGAAATGAGGTGAAGCATCACAGTGAAGGGGCTTTATTTCCCTCCCCAACTTCCTGATTGATCCTGATAACTAAATATATAATTGCAATTAACTGCAGGCAGTGTAAAGTTTAACCAGATGCACTTGCCAGTCCTTTGGCAGAGCTGTGTGTGTGCAGAATGGCAACATTAGCACCAACTCTGCTCCCTCATCCAGAGGAATTGTCTGGATATCGGACGGAGCACGTACGTGGCTCAGGCTGGTTAAGCAGTGACACTCAGAGAATGTGAATGAAGACAGCAGTTTTTAAAGGCCATAGAGGAATTAGGCACCCAAAACACAGAGGCTGGCATTTTATTCCCCTGAAAACCCAGTATTTCAGCTACCTTGCTGAAGAGATTTCCTTTGATAATCCAGAAAGCTGACATAATACCCGACAAAGATTTCTAATTTTTCTCTTTTTTTCTCCGGCACACTTGGGATTCAATATAATGATTTGGTTGCAGGAGGAATTTGGTTTTATGCTTCTCCTGGCAAGGCCTCCAGCCTTTTGGGAATTTTCATAGGGCTTCATTATGGTAATAAATGAAGAAAAGCTCCAGCTTAGTGGAATGGGTACAACCTGCAAGCAGAGAAATCCCTTTTCTTTCTCACACCCACTTGCATCCATCCACTGCCCATACTTTTAGCAAAAAGTCAACCTAAATATTTAACTATTGCTGCACCTAAACCAAACATAAACATCCAATCTCACGAGCCAAGAGCACCATTGATGCCCTCCTGGAAACATCCCTGCAGACAAGGAGAGCTCAGTGACCTCCCTGCCCCATCCCTTTCACAACAGTTTGAGGGAAACCTGAGCAAAGGCACTCAAAAAGCCAATGAAGTTATTCTCAAGTATCTCTCATTTCCGAGTCCTAGAAAGAGCTGTGCAAATGGGGTATCTCCTAGAGCTTAGACTGCAAACTACTGTCAGCATTCCGAGGCTGCTCAGCATCCATGGCTCCCAACACTCCAGACTTCCCAAAGCCCTTTTCCATCACTGGGACAGGTTATTTTCAGGGCCATGGTTATGCAAGGACTGGAAATAGGCTCTGATTACCATTTTGTACCTATTTAACCCAAGCAGGAAATATCAGAGTCCCCTCTAGGGAGTCTCTTACCTGTATGGGGCTTGGCAGAGACACCTTGGTTGGAGGACACCAACTGTCCCCGGTCTGGACCCCTCCACGCAAGAAGGACAGATGGACAAAGAGGGATTGGACACAGGGATTAAAAAAAAAAAAAAAAAAAAAATTTAAAAAGACCCAAGAATGCTGCAGGCTCCTGACCATGTGGGAAAGTTATTACTGTTAGAAGAAAGCCACCTGCATCAGTGTTGGGGTTTTAGGAGTTCCCCTTCTGTTTCCCTTTGTTTCTCTCTTGAGGAATTTTCCCCATATATGTTGCCAGGACAACAAATTGCTGGGTGTTTAGGAGAGACAAAAGACCTGGCCACAGTGGGGAGGGGTCCAACTGGCCACTCTCTTTCACCTGGGCTTGTGGGTTAGTTGCTCTCGGCGTTCAGACGGAGAGGAAGAGACGGCCATCGTGTCAGCACTGCAGGTTTCTGCTTTTTTTGGCTGCCTTCCTTCTACCGTGCCTCAGGGAGAGACCCCGGGATTCCCAAGCCCGCCTTTCCCTGCCCCGCTGGGAGCCGGGCTGCGGCCGCTCTGCCCCTGCCGTTGCTTCGAGCCTTCGCTGCACTGTAGCCCCGCACACCCTGCCTGCCGAGACCTGCCGGAGTTTGGGAGTTTGAGACATCCCGTCTGCCACCCGGGATTTGTGCTCGTCCCTGCTGTTCCAGCCTGCTGTTCCCGAGGGTCCGGCCGGACACCGGGATCGGCTGCCCCGGGGGAACCACCGCACCCGCCCTGCTCACCGGGAGCTGCCAGCGCCGCTGCCGGCTGTGACCGTAACTGCACCAACGGGGAAAGGGCCTGGAGCCGAGAGAGGCTGGCACTGGGTTACTGGTTCTGTTTGCTGTTACTGTCATAGTTATTGTTGTTTGTGTGCCTTGTTATACATACATATATATAGTAGTAAAGAACTGTTATTCCTATTCCTCATATCTTTGCCTGAAAGCCCCTAATTTCAAAATTATAATAATTCGGAGGGAAGGGGGTTGCATTTTTTCGTTTCAAGGGAGGCTCCTGCCTTCCTTAGCAGACACCCGTCTTTCAAACCAAGACAATCAGAAGGGAGCAAAGCCAGCAACCGAGATCCATATCAGGCGACAGGAAGGAGGGCGGGACGTGATGAGAATTGGCTTAAATAGGGGGCTGAGGCAGAAATCATAGGAAAATAAGGAAAGGAGAAAGAGCGTTGGGCTGTATGGCATCCCTGGGTCATCAGACCCAGCCCTCCTGCAAGCTCCTGCTAAAAGCAGGAAGGGTTTTATCCCCATCTATTCCCACAGGAAGGCTGGTCCGTAGTCCGATTGCTCTCTAATTGTCAGAAACGAGCTTCCAATTTCCAGGCTGAATTTATTCTGGGCCAGTTTACGTACATTTGTTCTTGTGCCAACACTATCCTCGGGCATAAATAGTTCTCCTTCACTGCTGCTCTGCCCTCCCCATCTTCCGCCAGTGTATTTATAGGCAGCTATCTTCCTCAGCTTTCATTCTGCTAATTTAATTATGCCAGGCTTTCCTCATCTCCCCTCCGAATACACAAGCTTCATTTCTTTTATCATGTTAGCAGCCCTTTCCCAGCCCTGGCTATCTAGGCTGGGCTCCGGTGTCCCTCAGAGGAAAACATAAGGCACACAATCGCCAGCAGTGATCTCTCCTGGAAAACAGATGCTGGGAGCCAAGTGCCTAATTGCAAACAAACAGAGACAGCCTCCTCTTTTATCCTGTCAGCTATTCTGGATCAGTTAAGGATCATAAATAGTGCTGTGGAGCATGAGCAGGTCCTGGAGTGCTTTGCAATGTGTTCAGTTTACATTTCAGCTGAGTTGTCTCACTGTGATCCCGGACTCGTTCTTCTTTTTCCAATTATGCTACAGCACTTGGGGAAACCATATGATGTCCCTCAGATTAAATATTATCCTATTTGGTGGTAGACAGCAGCTCATATTGCAAAAGGAAAAAGCTGTGGCCAGCAGAGGGGATGACAATAGGAGTTTTCACTCCTGCTTTTCTTGGGAAAAGAGAACTCCACAGGATGTAAATATTGCTGTTTCACTGAGCATTTGGGGAAGAAGTCTAATCCATGGAGTTCCTAACAACTGAAGACCAGGGAAAAGTGGCAATATGCGGCAACTTGGGGTGATCCTGTGCAGGACCAGAAGTTGGACTTTGCTGATCCTTGTGGGTCCCTTCCAATTCAGGATATTCTACAATTCTTTTTTGTTTAAATATAAGTCAAACAATGCCAATAACATCAAATCTTTCACGCTCCTGGTACTTCTCATTTTCTAGCTAGAAAGTGGCATTTTCTTCAATATGAGTGAAAAGGGGACAGATTAATAAATACAGCCTGAGGACTTGATGACTGTAGAGATCCTTTCCAACCTTTATCACCCGTGATTCACCCAGGGTACAGGTCAAACCTGGCTGTGAGGGAATTGTCATCCTCTTTTCATGAGGTGGTTTGTGTCTGGATATGAGATCTTAAGAAAAGCAGAGGCACAGAAACTCGGAATCCTGTCAGAAATTCAGAATGCTGTCTCTGCAGCTGGTGTTAGGCTGACAGTTAAAACAGGACTGCTGAAGAGCAACTCTGCTTTTCAGCCCATCTGAAAATGTTTGTTAGTCCAGCAAAAATTGTTTCCTGCCTTGTGTAAGCACCTTCTGTCCCCTTCTCACCGATGACCCAGACCAGCTCTCCAGCTCAACAACTCTACACAGAATCCCAAACTTCTCACGCTCCATGTCAGTCTCCTCATGACATCAACCAGCAAAAGCTGTCCCTGGCACCACCAAAAGCAGAGGTGAAGAGGTACAATGCTGTTTCCATGGCCATTAACCCCAGAGGGGTGCCAGGGCTCCATGCGGCAGAGCAGAGGAACATGGGATGTGCCATCATATCCCTGCTGAGCAAGGCACTGTTTCCTCACTGTATCCCCAAACTGCTCGTTGCAGGCCTGGAGACCATTTCCTGGGTTGAATTTTGATCACCCAGCAAGCCAGACAGGCTCCCTCCAGTCAACATTGAGGAGAAAAGGTGCAGCTGGAGACCAATTTGCTGTAGCACAACCACCAGAAATAGCAGAGAAAAATGGAAATATCTTCCTAGAATCCCCAGCTTTTCAATAAATAAGGAAAGCTGCTGTCGAGATGTAAAATAGGCAGGTGTTATTCATAGGAAAGCAAATTGTGGTGGGGTGCAATAGAGCCAGAGGAACAGTTATCCACAGCCACTCACTCTCATTTCTTTGTGGAAATCGTGGTGCTGGCTGGAAAACACGAAAGCCACGACCATTTCCATCTGCATTAGAAACACAACCAACACATCAACTATTTGTCAGAATGACAAAACTAGCAAGAAAAGAGAAGGGAAAATATGTCCTTTTCAAGTACCTCCACAGGGGATTTGCAGAAACTGGGTGATAAAAATTAAGCAAATGGCCAGAATCCTCCTACACAACTCCCTTCATTTGTGATTTTACACTTCTGTATTTTCTGAGCCAACAATTTCTGCTCAAAGAGAGAAGTGCCCACTGCAGAGGACTCAAGAAGTTCTTGTAACAGGCTCTCTCAGGTAGAAACAGGCAGATTTAGAGCCAACACCTCCCAGCTAAGGGAGGTTTTTAGAGATCATTAATACCAAGAGAGCAACTGCAAAGCACCCAGCACTGCTGAAATATTAACTTTTAATTGCAGCATGGCAATTCCTTATAACCTGTGCCCTTCTCCTGCAAGGAGCTCCCAGGGGACAAGGCTGGCCAGGCTTCCCCTGGCCATTGCTGAGGAAGGAGATGGATGGCCAGCCCCAGGGCAGCATGATTGATTTCCCTCATTATCTGGAGCAGGAAAGTGGGATGGAAGGGTGGCAGCATTCCTGGGTGTGGGGTTTGTCTTGTTCCAGCTCAATGTGAGCAATATGTGACAGGAGGCAGGAGGAGGCGTCACATTTTTGACAAGGGTTATGTGTTGCACCACAGCTGGCAGCCAAGTAGGATGAGCCCTTCCTTCCAGAACAAATTATTTTTTATTGTTGTTCCTCCTCCAGTGAGGAGGAATTTCTGCATATGAAGCCCAGGTGAAATTAAAGTTCAAACAGCTGATGCCACCCAGGTGTGGTAGAGGAAAAGGACTTCTTCATGATGAAACCTCCAACCATCCTGAGCTAATGCTTGCACAACCTGACCCAAATGAAAAAGTTCCCAGAAAAGTTTCTTTCTAACTCACAAAGCTCAGTTTGAGATCAATCCTTATTTTTCATTTCCATGTTGTTATCACTCCCAACTCAATGCTCATAATGTTGAAATCAAATCTTATGGTGAGGCTGCAAAGGGGATGAGTAAGAAATCACTAAAAACTTTGCCACTTCCCATGGAAAATGCTCCTGCAATCCGTTTTAAAGGCAGGTTAACAATGGTCTGGGGCTTGGCAGTTTAAGGGGAGGTTTTTTGGAACTCGAACAAAGGCACCAACAATGACACTGTGACACCCACATCATGATGAATGCGTAAAGAAATCACTGCCACCGGCCACAACAGAAATGAAATAAGGCAAATGGTAAATTGGGGTGGGAAGGAGGAGGAGAGGGCACTGGAGGGGTACCAGAGGCACCATAGTGGGGGAGCCCCTGGCTCAGTGGGCATTAATGGATGCAAAGAGGGAAAGACTTGCTGGATTTTTATTGCTCCCTCCAAAGCAGCTGCATCCCTCACTCCAAAGGAAAATAAACAAGATCTCATCTAAACACACCACTCCAACTCCCTGAGCCACTACCGAGCCCTCTGCTGACATCCCAGGATCGGGGCGGGTGGGGGTTGGTTCTCAGGAAAAACTCCATGCTGGCAATTTTTTGTCCTGGCTCAGCCCCTTGCTCTGAGGTAGGAGGAGGGCATCTGCCTGTGTGCATAACTGGGCACATAAATAGGTCAGCACCGGCTTGTGGGGCTGCTGCAGACACAGATGCATTTTTCTTGCATCCTTAGGCAAGCTGGAAAATGTCACTTCCTCGCTCAGCGATCACTAAACATTTTGCTGCCCTCAGTGCCCACCTGCTTCGCGTCTGCAGTTCTGGAAATAAGATGGAAGATTAAGAACAGGTTTCTCTTTTTTCATACATTTTGTTTGATTTTGGTTTCTTTTTTTTTAAAGGCACACAGAGTGATTTAGAGCCCAAAACTGGGGCAAATGCCCCGACCCACTTCTCATCCCTGTTCTCACCTGGGCCTCTGCAGCATCCTTCACCTCCCTTTTTATTTTAACTGTGTAAGGGAAACCCCTAAACCAGCAATTTTTCATTTGAAGCTGAAGCCGAAGCAAAGCCGAGAGAGTAGAAAAATGCCTGCAGAGGGGTAAGAAGCTGTTGCACATCCCAAGGGCAAAGTCCTGACCAAGGAAATGGAGGGAGCTGCCTGTACATATCTGCATGCAGAGGGAGTTGCACGCATGCCAGAGGGGCTACTTTCCCTTAGTCCTGGCTCCTCCATCCTTGGGGGAGGAACATTGGAACAGGAGTTAAGTTCACAGACAGGTGTTTGCTGCTGAATCCTGTGCTAGTTAAAACAAGAGGACTTGGGGAGCGGGCTCACGGCAGTGTTTGAAACAAGTGTGGACATGGCAAATCCTTCCTGACCAGTGTGTGAAGGCAAGGGGAGAAAGATGAAACGGATGAGTCCAAGAGAAGGAAAGGAGCAGGGACACTGAACAAAGCTGAAGCTCTCCAGGAAGGTAGAAGGCAGCTGAAGATGCTTCAAAAAGGACTGTGCTTTCCATCTCCTAGCAACAGATGCCAGAAAAAAAAAACAAAAAACAAGGGAGATGGTCAGAAGATAGTCTTGGCTGGGGAAAGGGGGTTTTGCCAAGTCTCACCCCGATGGACCCTCATCCCTCCTCTCTTATGGACACCACAACAGTGCCCTCATCCCAGCCAGGCTATTTTTGCCCCCAGTGGCCAGGATAAGAGATTTGGTGTTTTCAGCCCCACTCAGAGCACCTCTTGTTCTCTCTCCCCAGCTTAACTTGGGGCAATAGGGCAACAATAGCTGTGCAAGGGCAACCAAACATCTTGGTAGCTAAAAGGGGGACCCCAAAATTACACGTAGGATGATGCTTGGCTGACAGTGAGCTCCCTGGGGTCTTCTGCTGCTCAGTTTTTCAGGCTCCATCTGCTTCCCTGCAAGTGTATCCATCTGCAAACAGGGCAATATTCACAGACCCCAAAGCATCTGGCACCAGTATGCTTTAACCCATTAGGAAATGGCTGGAGGACACAACACTCTGGGCTTTTAAAGACATTTGGAGGGGGAAAAAACCCTGTGTCTACAGGAAAACCACCCCTGCTCATCCCTGTATCAATTACAGAAGAGGCATTAAAAGGTTTTAGTAATGATTTCTTGTCAATAACCTGGATCTTCAAGTCCCAGTGTTCTTATTCAAACTCTCCCAGGAGCAAGACATCCCAGCAAAAAGGGACACACCACAGACACATCACAGCAAAGGCAGAGGAAAAATAATAGAAAGGAGATATTGGGCAGAGAAAAAAAGATCAGAGACAGAAATCTGAAGGAACAGAGACAGATCACAAGTTTAAAGGAAGATGATTCTTCACTCTACGCCTATACAAATTATTTTCTTCCCCCTGCAGCTCCCTCTTCCCCTCTCCTCTGATAATTTGAAGGCTTTGGGAGCTGCAGTAAATGTGACTGTTTTTCCATGCGACTCAGCCAAACATTTAAGTAGGCAGGAGGAAAGCACTCTCCTTTTCCATCAGTGTTCAATAGAGAGAGAGCGGAAAAAAAAGAAACAAATAGAAAAGGAGAAGAAAAATCAGGAAAGAGTCCAAGCTGTGAATCGTTAAAGAAAACACAACTAGGAACATGAAAACCAAAGAGATGGAGTGGAAGAATACACTCAGGCAATCTTTCCTCCCTCTAACATTTCTCATGTGTATAAGATCTTAACGCAGAGATTAATCTGCAAAGCTACTGAGCCAGAGCTGGGCAAACTGGCCCGGGAGGAGCCTTCTCCTCCAGATCTGATAATTCCCAGGGGAGAGCCAGGGGAGGACATTGGCCTTGGGTTTGCTTGGCCCTTGGGTGATAAAGAGGGGGAGCACAGGGTTGCTGCCAGTTATCATAAGGCTGCTTTATGAATGCTGATTATCAGCCTGGCCCCAGCTTGCTAACCCAGATCTCTAGGTCCAAAACCCTTTTCCTGACCCCGCAAAACTCTCGTATGAGGCTGGGGCTGTTTGAGACAGGTACTTGTGTTATGAGGGTTTTGTGACCCATCCCACTTGCTGGCCTGGTTTCCTGAGGAACAGGGAACACATGGTCACAACATCCATCTCTCTTTCCCTTCACTAATCAGTTCTGAACCTGTCAGTCCATTTTAACTCCATGCAAAAAAAAATACCCCAGAAGAAATTCACAGTGATACCCACTGGGCACCACAAGTGTCATCCTCCCTAGTGAAAGCAGGAAGGGGAAACATCTTACTGATTCAGAGGAATTCCTACCAGGAGAAATCACAAAGGAACTCCACACAGAGCCCAAGCACCAGCAAAAAGCAGGTTTTTGAATCTTGCAGATCATGGGATGGCTTATTTTCATTACATCAGGAAAATTCAGTGGGGTGGAACAGAAGTTGTTATTGATGCAATCAGAACTCATCCTCAGACACGTAACATTGCAGAAACACATTTTTTCTGTCCTTCCCATGCTCCAGTGGCATTCCCAGTTCACAGAAACAGGAATATTGCAGGATAAGGGCTTGGCTGATTATTTCTTCTTCTTTCCAAGACCTTCATCTTTCTTTGCCACCAAACATTGCTTGGAGCCCGTCCAGAACTTTCCAGGAGCACAGCATCTTGAATGTGCATGCCTTGCAGCTTTTCCATTCTTCTTGATGTTATAAAACTGTCTTGTAAAAGCAAAATTAAAGGCTTGAGTGCTGGCCACAAAGCCCTTCCCATGGCCATGTTTTCTGTTGTGTGCAACTCCAAGACAGAAGGAGGGGGGCAGAAGCGGGGGAAAGACCTTTATGCATTGAACTTCTTTCTAAATCTATTGAAGGTATTTCATCACTTCCCAATATTCTTCTGTAAAACCCAGTCAGCTACATTTAAAAATTATAAAATTAGTTTTATGTGCAGGGTCCAAGCTAATGGCACAGCTAAATCTAGGGAGCAGGAAAATTAGATGCCTCTCCCTTGCCCATGGTGGGATTTATTTTGCAGCATCGCTTCCTGGAGTAGAAGAATTTCCCTCCCAAGCCAAAGCTTTCAAAGGTCAAGAGATTTGACCACTAAGTGGAAACTTTTGGAGAAGCCATGTCTGTGGGGAGCAAATAGAGCTGGATGGCTCAGGGCAACATTTGTGCTCCACAAAGACAAAACATTTTTGAAAAATGAGGGAATGCAGAACTGTAATCCCTTGCAAGATAATTCAAACATATGGAATGGATGGAGATGGGTGCGATACTGAGAATATTCAGGGAAAAGGGACAGTTTTCATTAATCTCAATGTTTCAAACGGGTACAAGCCTGCTGCTGGATTATGTGTACTTGGTACCCTGCCATACTGTTCAAGGAAACCTTGGGCAGTACCAGCCTACTTCCCAGTGGTCTCCCATTCCTTGGCTACAGCCCAGGGCAATACCCAGCACCTCTGGAGAGTGCTAAAAAACCCATTACAGAGACAGGACAGGCATCAGCATGAAATCAGCACAGCACAGCTGCCACAAAGAAAGGGGTGAGACACTCCAGCCTCTTCTGCCCAGCTCACATTCCTCTCCAGACTCCTCAGGGTGCAGAAAGAAGCTTGATGTTGCTTACCTGGTCCACAGGGATGCTGCCAGCTTCCCCTGGGCAGTCCAGGCCTGAGAGGAGGGATCTTATGGCAGAGCAAGTTCACCTCCTGATGCTTTTGGCCACTTGCTAATCCTCACAGTGCCAGGGATCAACACTGCAGGGCAGGAACAAAAACATTTCACCAGTTCCCTCATGCTGGAGGAGGAAACAAAAGCTAATCTGCCTCAAGCACAGGGGGCATGTAGGGAACAAGCTTTCTTCAAGCTTTACTTCTCTGCTTCCTTTTAAAAAAATAATTTTCCTCTGTAGAGTAAAAATCACCACAAGTCAGCCTTAAGAAGAGTTATCCTTGGAGCTACATAGGGACTGCAAAGACACTGTGTTAGAGCTAGATTATTTACTTTATAACCTTTACAGAAACAAGAGATAAGTACATTACAACAACTTGCTCACACATGGCAGCAGCGACTGCCTGATTCATTCCTGCACCCTCCCATTTGAGATGCTGCTCTGGATGCCAAAGGGAGAGCCTCACAAAACAGCACTGAACCATGCTGGGATGGCTTTGGAAGTGGGTTTTGCCTTTCAAGGCACCAGGTCTCCCATCCCACTGGGCATTGACACTCAAGGGCTCAGGACCAGAGCCTACCAAGGGCTGCTCATGATACTGCGTGGTGGCGCCAGGCAAAGTGGCTGGAGCAGCAGCATCCTCAGAACCTCCCGTGACTGCTGTTGGGTTTTCCTCTCCAGCAGGCACTGACCACCAGCAGGAAGCCTCCTGAGCTCCCTCAGACACAAGTTTTCCAATGGCTCATGTCATGGGGAGACTGCAAGAAACTGAGCCCTCCCCTAACAACCTGAGCTGCAGCTCAAAGGGATGCTCATCCCTTGAGCCAAGAAGCGAACAACATCTCTGCACTGCTCTCTTCCTCTTCTCCCTACTCTCTGACGAAGAGCTGAATTTCTGCAGGTGTTACTTATTTCCCTGGCCCCTGGCATTGTGGCCATGCCCAGAATTCAAGCAGCCAGGGGCAGCTATTGAATCCTGGGGAGGCATTACAATTTTCCAGCAGATTCACCTCCCCCCTCTACTAGTCTGGGATCACTTTTTTTAAAAAGAATCAAAGGTGCATGGGGGAAACAAAAGTTACCTCAAGTCTCTGCTGCAATGAGCCAAACCTCAAAGTGAAAGTGTTCTACATCCCTCATTTCCATTTGCCCCTGCACTTGTGTCTTGCACCCTCTGGAGTGGTCTCCCATTTCCGCAGAGCTCTGTGGGTGACATCCTGATCTACAGACACAGAAAGGAGTCTTTGTTTACAAGATAAAAGCCACAAAATGCAAATAAAAAGCCCCAAATAGCTCAAGATCAAACAGGGTCCATATCTACCCTTTCAAAGTC
The DNA here is from genome assembly GCA_013399195.1 of Dicrurus megarhynchus. Lineage (NCBI taxonomy): Eukaryota > Metazoa > Chordata > Aves > Passeriformes > Dicruridae > Dicrurus > Dicrurus megarhynchus. The sequence goes on from VXAD01008109.1 coordinate 484,127, forward strand.
ATCCAGGCTGCAAAACACCACAAGCAATGGCTTTGTTTGGAACATTAAATATGACACTAAAAACATCTCCCATGCAAAAACAACATGCATACAAGTTTGTTTATGCTAGAATTTTAATCTCTAAAATAACAGCTCTTCAGAGCTTGTTTTAGGCTGAAAAATTAATGCCAAGTAATGATTCAAGGTGTATTGGGTTGGCATGGCCAGGTTTTGGTAGTGGGGGGCTGCAGGAATGGCTTCTGTGAAGCTGCCAGAAGCTTCTCCTGGGTCCAACAGAGCTGGTGCAGCCCATGGAAGTCCATGGTGGAGCAAAGATCCACCTGCAGTCTGTGAAGGACCTTGCTCTGGAGCAAAGGGATGCCTGAAGGAGGCCATGATCCCAAGGGAAGCCTGTGCTGGAGCCCCAGTGAGAGAGGAGCCCACTGCAGTGAAGAACTGCAGCCTGTGGGAAGGACTCAATTTGGAATGTTTCATGGAGGATGGCCTCCCATGGGAGGGACCCCCAACTGGAGCAGGGGAAGTATGAGGAGGAGGAAGTGGTAGAGACAATGTGTGATAAACTGACACAACCCCATTTCTCATCTCCTGCACAGCTGGGCAGGAGCTGGGAGAAAATTCGGGAGTGAAAATAAGCCTGAGTAGAAGGGAGGGTTAGGGTTTTTAAGATTTGGGTTTATTTCTCATTACCCTACTCCAATTTGATTGGCAATAAATGAAATTAATTTCCCCAGAGTGACACCTTTTTACTCATGATAGTAATTCCTGAGTGATCTTTCCCTGTCTTGATCTTGAGCCTTTCATTAAATTTTCTCTCCCGTGTCCAGCCGAGGAGGGGAGTGAAGGAGCAGCTTTGTTGGGCACATGGCATCCAGCCAGGGTCATCCCACCACGCAAGGTCTGAAGAGGCTGGGAATGATTCCCTAAAGCAGCAGGAAATCATTGCAGAGAGTGCAGCCCTGATTTCATTAAAGCCTTAAACATACTCCAAGCCACACGATCCATCCACCCATCAACAGGATGAAAAGACTGCAAGTTCCCTTAAATACACCCAGCCACCTCATGAATCTCCTGGTTGGGAAAGCGAGGAAAAATGAAGTCCTCTCTCACTTCATTCTTCCATTCCCATGCAAGCCTGAGCCATCTTACTGCTCCTGGGACAGGCTAACAGGAGCTATTCCTGTGCACAGCAAAATCCAGGTTGCTGGGCCCCCACCCTGCAGCTCAGGCCACATGTCACTGCCCTCCAGATGCTCTTCCTACAGCAGCATCCAGTTTTTCGGTGTCCCTTGCCATACCCAGAAGGATCCAAGATACCTTCAGGCTCTGCTACGCTGCAGGAGTTATTTTAGGCATAGGAGGACAGCCTGGGGACTGCTCAGATGTCACTTTCCTTCCTGTTTCTCCTGGATTGCACCAGTGGTTTATTCTCCATTTATTCTCACTGGAGCAGTAAAAATCCAAGTCACGCTTCAAGGGGACATCCCGCATCCCTGAGGATGGACACAGCTCCCAGCAACTGTGCAGGGACCTGAGAGCAGAGGGATGGAGGCCTGAGACAGGAGAACTCTCCCAGCTGGACCTCACCCATGGCTCTGCAGGTACATCGCTGGCTCAGGGGAGACAGCCTGACCCACCTGGAAGGGGAGAATCTAAAGGGATTTAAGTCCAGGCTCATGGTTAGGCATGCAAGGAACGTTTTCCCAAACCAGACCAAATGAAAAAAGCAAATATTTACCAGAATGAAAGTGTCAAATGCTTGGCAGCTCTCCCTCTGCTTTGTTTCTTTTGTTCATGGGGGCTTCAACCAGTTAATAACCATGTGATCCATGGGTTTACTTCCTTTTGGTCAGGGAGGTGGGATCATCCTAAGCCAGCTCAAGACAAACATGCTTATTTTTTCCTAAACAACATTCAAAGCAAGGAGAAAAAGGGGGGTAGGGGGAGAAGATTCACTGGGGAAGGTCCAAAAAGCATTTTTTAAAAGTTAGCATTAGTTTCATTTTGGCTCCAAACATCATTTCAAAAAGCAGAAGTCAAAGCACCTAATTTCAAAAGTGCACAAAGAAGTGGTTTGATTTTTTTCAAATTGCTACTTTCTGTTGTCATTTTTTTGTTGAGTTCAACACAAATAATTTCAGCTGACCTGAAATGCTATTTTTCAACAAATGTGTGCTTTAAAATTAAAAAAAAAAGAAAAAATGAAAGAAAGAAAGTCTCATTCTTTAGCCTGTGTGTGTGCTACACCACTAATTTTTAGTTGTTGGCTTTCTGCTAGAGATAATCACACCGAAAAAATGGCTGAGTAAATTATTCTTCTCCCAGGTGCATCAGAAGGGCTGACAGAACAAGAAAATTAGATGGTGTATCATAAAAAAAAGAAAAATATAAAGTGTGGATAGATGGGAACCATTGGAAACACTTACAGAAACCGAGCACCAGCGTCAACACTTGGATGCTTGTGTCACTAAAGCCCTCTTTGCACTTAGGTTTCCCATCTCATGGCACTGTGTATGTGCTCCCTGTGATCCAAAAAATACAAACTAAGGAGCCTCATTTTATCTGTGAGAGCTTGGAGTGACCTCAAGAGCAGGCACTCTTAGCTTGGAGATGGTGTTTGATTTCCCTCCTCGCCAAGAGCAGCATTAGTCCCCTGGGTAACCCAGCTCCAAGGCCTGGGGGACGGCTGCTCCATTTCCTCATTAAATAATTCTGACTCATGAACACATCAGAAAACTTGCATTGTGCCCTCTGGCAGTTTACCTCCAGAAAGGCAAAGTTTGTCAAAGAAATCCTTTTGTGCAAATCATTCACGCAGCATTAGTCATGTTTGTCCCTTCCTCGCCAAGACAGCTCCAGGAATTTGTGTTATTTTCATTGCCTTCCCGTGCACCCTCATCCATCCTGACCGAGTGAACTTGCAACTTTATCTCATCTTCCTGCAGCGTTGGATCAAGACAGAGCTGCTTCTTCTGGCCAAGAGAAATGACCTTAGATGAAATTTTCATCCTTTATTTTATAGACAACCTAAATGTCCCCGATACCTCAGGCCAGGCTGGCTTTTGGCTTTGAGAGGGGTCTGACCAATAAGGAATAACAGGCATAAGGACATGACCAGAAAGTCAAACATTAGTGATATGTGTATATATTTATATTATATGTATATATCTTTATATACATACACCACCATTGCTTTTATTTATATAGCTCTATTTCTCTTTCCCTCCTGATTTTTTTTTAACCAGCCAAACTACAGACATCCCTCACACCCACATGCAAAAATATTATAAAAGTGCTGCTAAAAGTAAGTCTAAAGTTGTTCAAGCTTGCACATTTCTGGGCCCATGAGCACACATCTTCTTGGGTCACAGCCTGGGGTGAGAAAACTGTTTTTCAGGAATTTTTCCAGGCAAGAGAGGAATGCCCTAAACATCTGATATTTCCCTGTCTCCCTTCAAACCCCAGCATATTTCTGGCAGATCTGTACATTTACATCCGACCTCTTAGCAGGGAGGTCTTCCTGAGCCATCTCCACCATATATTTTCTTCTGACATAAATATGAATTGAGGTTATGGCCCAGTATGATCTTCCCAGGAAAAAGTGGAGTTTACATCATGTGACCCATTAAAGCAATCTTAAATACCCACTGATGGTTCATTATTGCAAGTTACTTTCCTTCCTGATGTAGAACTTATTCAATATATTGGAGTGGCAAAAAGGTCTCCAGGAAGGCATTGCCTGTGCACTGCATTAATAAAAAGGGACAGCGCAAAGGATGGGCTTGGGCTTGACAAGTTGGAAGAGGAGTTTCCATTTACACAACCCCACTGGATGAATCAAAATCCTCCTCCTGTAAGGCATGGAGGCCAAAAGGAAAACTTTAATTAGGTTGTAGCCAGGTGAGTCTCAGGCTCTTCTCCCAGGAAAAAATGGGACAGGATGAGAGGAAATGGCTTCAAAGTGCACCAGGGGAGGTTTACAGTGGATATTACGAATCACTTCTTCACTGAAAGGGTGGTCAGGCACTGGAACAGGCTTCCCAGGGAAGTGTTGGAATCAACATCCTTTGAAGTATTTAAAAAATGTATAGACGTGGAGCTTGGGGACACGGTTTAGTGGTGGCCTTGGCACTGCTGGGATAATGGTTGGATTCAATGACCTTAGATGTTTTTTCCAAACCAAAGGATTCTGTGATTATATGAAACAGTACATTGAGCTGCCAGTTGGGTTTAGATGCAGAAAAGGGGATGAGGGGCTCTCCAAATCATCACCACTTGCTCTCTTCCCATCTCCTGTGCAGAAAGTGGTGACAGGAGGCAACTGTGAAGCTCTTCCACCCAGGGAATACAGGACTTCATAAAATCTCCTCCTCTTCTGCTTCACTCTTTGTCTCTGCAACCTGAATCGGAATTTATAAACATTTTGCAGGGAGCCAAGTCTAGAAGTTTGGTTGTTTTCTTTGCACCTATATGATTCAATTTAAAAAAATACTTTTGAAGGAGGAGTTTGTGCTACGGAAGAAAAACCTCTCAAACCCGAAGCTGAGAAAATCATAGAATTATAGAAACACAGAACCATTTAGGTTGGAAAAGGCCTCCAGGACCAACTCCAACTTTTGATCAATCACCATCTTGTCAACCAGACCAGAGCATCAAGTGCCACATCCTATGGTTTCTTGAACAATTCCAGGGATGGTGACTCTACCACCTCCTTGGGCAGCCTTTTCCAATGCCTGATAACTCTTTCTGTGAAGAAATTCTTCCTGATGTCCAACTTGAACCTGTCCTGGTGCAGCTTGAGGCTGTTTCCTCTCATCCTGTCCAGAGAACACGAGCACTTTCTCGTTTTTCTCCCTTGCAGACACCCAAACCTGCCCCAAAAGGCCAGGAGCCTCCCAGGGATACTTCTGTCCTGAAACCTTGAGAAGAGCTTGGACAGTTTGTGAGCTGAAGCTGCAAGGAAAGATGTGGCACACCTTTCATTCTGATCACTCATAGTATTGACAAAACATAAAATATTAATACCAGAGACTACAGAGTTCTCTTGAAAGAGATGGATTCGAGTTCTTTCCCATACAGAACAGGTCAGGGGTAAGGTTCTCAGCAGAGGTTTTTGTCCCAGGGAGTGAGGATTGCCTTTCCCCTCACCCTGGGCTCCTGCTTGCAGTACCTGCCTTCAGCTCCACAGGTTCCCAGAACATCTGGGGTTGGAGGGGCCTTGGGATGTCTTCTCCTCTCACTGGCCCAAAGCAGGTGGTCCTTACCTCCCTTAAAAAGCCACTCCCTGCTGTCACACTCCTTATCCCCATCATCACCCACCATGAAACTGAGGATACCTGCCCAGGGGAAAGAGTGTAGGGAGTAAACACCAAATTGAAGCCCACCTTTTTTACCCCAAAGTTTCCAGTTGCATCCACTTCTTTATTTGCTCCAATTTTCTGTCTTCTTGTTGCACCTAATTAATGAGTCAATTCATTAATATTTTTGCAACAGAACTCTATTCTCATCTATAAAGCGGCCGTGCCAAATTTTTGCCTTAATTTTAAACAATACCTTTTGCTTAAAGCATTCTGCAGAGAAAACAGCAAAGACTTCTCTGTCTCTTCACAAGACAATTATTCAGAATGTTATCAGCAAATCTTCATCTCCAAGGATTTCTCCCAACACAGTTCACCCACCTGTAGATGCACTCAGGACTACAATCAATACATGTTAATTAAGCCGTAGCCCACTCCAATTAAAATTATAGGATCTGAAGGACAGACATTTGTTTTTGTCAGTAAATTAATTTAAGCATTCATTAACTTTAATTTTTAAATTATATATCACTTTAATGATAAATAATTCCTCTCATTACAGAAGAAACACATGGAAGGGAAAGATAAGATGGGAGAGACTTGGACCCAGGGAGGAATATGTTCTCCAGCGCTTCCTTCTCCTTCAGCACATCAGCAACCCCATTTATGTCAGTAAACTGGGCTCTTTTGAAAATTTGGCTGGCAAATGCAGTGCTGAAATAAGAACAGAGATTCTTTGAGTATCTCACCTCCTTCTCTGCTGGGAACATGAAAGCTTGGCTGTGAAATCTCAGGGGTTTAGAATAGCTGAAACTTTGTACAGGCTACCAAACTATCAATGGAAATCAAAATATTACCATGTCAATAGGTTTTCTAATTTATGTAGAAAAGGGCAGGTTGCTTTACAGCTTAACCCTTCCTGCACATTATCCCAGGCAGAGAAGGGTGATTTATAAGGTGATGTTTGTGCAGTGTCCTGCACTCTGAGTTAAACTTTCCCTGGCTTACTATGGCAGCTAATTAAACATGGAGCAGGCCAGCAATATTTGGGGCCTTCTTTACCCAGTAGATGCTGCATGGCAAATGAACTGGGCTGCTCCTGAGGCACTGTCCCAGAGCTCATCTATCAGTGCCCATCACACCCTTGCCGTGAGTTTTCCCTGCTCCACCACAGTGCAAAACTAAGCAAACATCCTGTCATGTGTTAGCATAGTTTAGGTTTTTATTTAAGGAAGGCTCCATCAGCCACAGAAGTGATTCTTTTGCAAAGAGGTGCTTACAGCTTCCTCTAGACCTGACGGAACCAATCAACTGGCTAGTTTGAATATTGGCAACTTTTTTAAGCCACTTAAGAAGCTTGATATGCCTCTGTGATCCACATTTAAGAACAAACAAACCCTGGGAAATCTCTCTTGCTTCCAGCTTTCGGACAGGTAACGAGGAGGCCAGTGGGGCCAGGCCCTGCTCGGCGCGGCCAGGCCAGGAGACAGCCACCCTGGAGCGGCCCTGTTCCATCTGCGGCATGGCCAGGCCAGGAGACAGCCACCCTGGAGCGGCCCTGTTCCACCTG
>VXAD01008109.1:491453-580537 GCA_013399195.1 Dicrurus megarhynchus
AGGAGAAAGAGGAGATGCTTCTCCTGGAAACTGAAATTCTGTTGTAAAGCTGTGGTGATGGACTACGATATATCAGAGTACCTGCTGTAACTGCATGAAAGCATGGGGGGTAGAGCGTTCAAACCGCAATTGTGAGTAAAAGTACCTGTGCTGCATTAAGCAACTGTTGAAATAACTGTGACTTAATGAGAAGTTTTAACTGAGAGAGTTGAAAGTGATGAAAACTCTCTTGCTCCCAGGGGAAAAGAAGACCTCTGTTTCTAGAGATGAAGATGCTCCCAGAGATGGGTAAAGAGAACTTTTGTTTCTGAACAGCTCATCCTTAAAATGGTACCCCATTAGCTAAGAAACCCTCAAAAGCAGTTGTGGGGAAAGCTGCAAGTCGAGGGAAGGGACTATCACAGGCAAGCAGAAACCATTCCGGGTGGCTGCCTTGCTGTGACGCTGAAGCCATGAGAGAACTGTTTCTTGTGGAGATGTCTCCATAGCATGAGCAAGAGAGACTCTTCTCCCAAAGTGAACTGAGAAAGCTTATTATAAAGATGGTAAACTGACTGAAAAAAATCTCGAGGGTTGTTTTTTTTTACGTTGTCAGTGGGAGGAGGGAGAAAGGCGGGGAGAAGAGAAGTGTTCTGAAGGTTTAGTCTAATTTTTTTTCCCTTCCTTTTAGTTCTGTTAATAAACTTCTTTATATTCTTTAAAGTTTTGTGCCTGCTTTGCTTTCTCCTAATTCTTATCTCACAGAAGGAAAATAAGTAAGTAATGGATATTTTGAACAAAACCACTGCACATCCCGAATTTTTTTCCTGCTGTACGAAGCAGAACTCAGGAGCGTCTGACATTCCAAAATGCTCTGAGATCACAAGCTCTTCACCCCGCAAAGCACATCCTCACAGCGCTTCCCAGAGCCGGGGTGCTGTATAAATAGCAGCACTGCATTCCGAGCCTCCTCCACATAGACCCTGCCTGGGACCTGTCAAATGACAGAAATCAAAATAGATTAACTGAATAAATTATACACTCCAGAGTGACTTTACTCCTCAAGCATTGTGCTGGACTGATAAGGACTGATCAGCTTCACAACTGACGATGGCAAACAAATAGCAAAACAAAAATATTCAGGGGATAGACTGACAAAAAAAAGGAGTAAGAAAAGCACCAGGTCTCAACAGCTTGGGAGCTTTAGACCTGCAGTGCAATTTCAGACTCTTCTGACCATATTTCTTCCTTTGAAACAACTGCTTATTCCTCTTCCCAGACTGATTTTGCACTTATCATCACAAACCATTCCTGCTGGATTCTCAGGACACATCTGCTACAAACTCCTGGGAGACAGGGTGTCTCTCTGAGGCCCACTGCACAAGCACTGTTTGTAGACACCTCTCCCCTGCCTTCAATCCAAGAGCCAGAATAGGAAAGAGCCAGTGGCCCAGCCAGGACTTCCAGAGGTAACCCAGGACCCCTAACTGCCAGACAAGTAACAACATCTTGTACCCACATTAAGCAGAGCAGAGTATCCCGGCCTTCTCAGAGCCAAAATTTGCTTTTTCCAGTTGCTCTGCCTCTTGACATCTCCCGTCTCTCACTGTGTCACCCCCTCCACCCCACAATGCCAAAATTAACTGCATTCCCTTCTCAAGATCCACACCCTTCCCTCCCCCATGGAGAACCATCCCTAGCAGGGTGGCTTTGCTGAAGGCAAAGGGATTCCTCCTGCAAGGAGAAGCCCTGTTGCCTCAGTTTCTATGTGTCAGTATAAAAGCAAGCAGGGGATAACCCAGTGTTTTGGGCAGGCTGAGAGTTGGACCTGCAGCTTGGAGGAACACACAGGACCTATATAATGCAGAAGGCTCCAGCAAAAGGAAATGGGACAGTGAAAAAGAAACTATGCAAAATATTACTTTATTGGTAATCTGTTTACTTAACTACTGCAGAGATTAAAAAAAAAAAAGCTTTCTCCCCATTTATCCATTAGCTCCTCTTCCATCCAGCTCTGCTGCTGAACTCCCATATTTATGACATCAGTGCATGTTGCTATAGATATAATTAATTAATCCAACATAATCAAGTCAGCAATTTTACTACTTTACAGGTTAACACATGACTGGAAATAGAGTGGGGAGAACACCAAAGCTTAGTTCTGAAAAGCAGGGGTTTTAATGGTCCTTTAAGCACTGAGATTTGGGTCTGAAAGTCATTTCCCACAGTACATGAAATGTGCCACATTTGGCATAATCACTGTCATTAAAAGCCCAGAGAAAAATTAGAAAAACAGCAATAAAGAGGAATGAAAGTTCTGACAAAAAATTACAGGTGGAGAGCAAAGTTCTCCAAGCACCCAGCAAAACTCTTCATCTCCTCCTGGCAAAAATGCCCCGGCTCAACAGGCATCTGGCCAAAGAGGCTGCAAGCTGTGACATCCTAGTGCCTAACCCCAAATACACCGGGCTTTTTTCCAAGAGCCACCCCAAAAATCATTTTTCCCAGGGTGCCTGCCTTCTCTGGAAGAGCAGCTCCTTGTGGGACCTCCTGAGCAAGCTGGTGATGAGAAGGGGGTTGAGACGACCTCTCTGCATCCCAGAAGACTCAATGTCATGCTCAACCAGGAGCTGGTGGCTTTCCCAGCTGCTTATCAGAGCCAGGTTTTCCTGCCTGTCACAAGTGGGCCACACAAGGAGGCAGGAGGTGAGACCAGGCACTTTTCACCTCTCTCATCCATAGCTGCCTCCTGACAGTCAGGTTGACAGTTACAGCTGACAAGGACATCAGTGCCTTGTCAACGTGTCCAGACAAGACACTCTTTGATGGGAGCTATAACTTCACCCAGGAGCTTGCCTTCCTACCAAGAACTAGGCCAAAAAACCAGGATGCTGTGGAACATCCAAGTAGGTGCCACAGTTGCTGCTTTTAACTCCACCCCTTTGTTAATTTAGAAGATTAAAATCAGTCCCCTTTTTCAAGGGAATATGGATGCTGAAAAAGCTCCAGCAAAGAATTTCTTCAGCTCTCAGCAGTAGTTTGTAAGAACTCTGTCTTTCCCATGCAAGTAATTCAAAACAATGTTACAGTTTTGTAAACCTCTGCACCTGCAAGGTTGTTGTTCACTATTGTTATGTTACCAACTAGAAAAATATTTAGAGATGGGTGTCTTAGAACTTGGCCAATCACCCTAAGGGGTGGATGGCCGAAAGAACCAATTACCTTATGCCATATAGTACACTTTTTGCGAACTAACATATAAAAACCCTCCACAAAGCTAATAAAGCGCTTCGGCCTTCTCTCTACCCTGAACTTGGAGTCTGTGTCGTTTCTCCGTTCCACGGTGATAACAGCGACAAGGGAAGCCTTTTTTTTTTTGTCCTGTATTAATTAGAGTCTTTTAATATACTTTTCAGCTCAGGGTCTCTGCCTTCTGAGGTTAGAAAGACGAAAGCAGCACGGATGAAATTAGGTCACTTAACCCTCAGGACCCCCCCATTCCCCAGCAAAAGTTGCTCTACACACAGTGGAGCAAAGGAGAAAAAGCTTTAAGAGAGACACATGCAGAATAATTGAGCCAAAGTCTGTGTTTTGGGGACAAGAGTGACATCATCAAGCCATGTTTGCTTTCCATAACCAAGAAGGTTTTTCAGGTTGTGGTATTTCCATGGCAAATTTCACTGCCAAGCCCTAACTGAAGATAGCTACACTTCTCAGAGAACTACCCAGTGAAGAAACAACCAAGCAAATTATTATTTTAAAAATTTAAAAGATAATTTAGTAGGAAAATCAGCAGGCCAGAATACTGCTGCCCAATTTATAAGCCGTCTCCACAATACACAAAAGTAGAGGGACTTTTCACAAGGACATGGAGTGATAAAACAAGAGGGAAATGGCCTTAAACTGAAGGAGGAAAGGTTTAGATAGGATATTGGGAAAAAATTCTTCCCCTCTCAGTGTGGTGAGGCCCTGGCACAGGTTGCCCAGAGAAGTTGTGGCTGCCCCATCTCTGGAAGTGTTCAAGGCCAGGCTGGATGGGGCTTGGAACACACTGGTCTAGTGGAAGCTGTCCCTAGCCATGGCAGGGGGTGGGACTGGATGAACTTTAATGTCCTTTCTGACCCAAATCATTCCATTTGTCCACATACTATATCAATTAAAGAATGGAGAAGTACACAGTTTTTATGTTGCATTCACGTACAACACAGTTGAAGAAAATTAGGACAAAAAACCACCCAAGTATTAAACACATTATGATCTGTTTGGAGACTTCAGCATCAGCTCCCGATTCTCTCCAGGCTCAGCTACTTTCAATAGGATAAATTGCACAGAGTCACTAAAATCCAGAGCTTATTGCACACCATCTGCAGGCAGAGAGAGTCCTCTATTCCCAAGCCAGAGCTGTTTTCCTGGCAGCCTGCTCTGTGACCTGTTGCAAGACTTCTCCATGTCTGCCTGCAGCAGAGTCCCAGTGGAGACAGATCCACCTTAAGGAGTCAGTTCAACTGCAGAAGGAGAGTGGCAGAAACCTGTAGGACAATTTTCCTGCAACAGTTTGGACGCCAAAATCCAAGCCACCAGAATATTCGCTTGATCTGCACAAAACCCAGAGGAAAAACCCACTCTTGCAGCCACCAGCTGCTGCTGCTGCTGCAAAGGTTTATAACCGGAATAAAGAGAGAACACATCCTCCCTAAAGCCAGACGACAGCCCAACCCAGATAGAGGCAAGAAATCATCTCTGGTGAGAGCAACAATGAGCAATTTAGCTTGATTATATCCTTGCAGATCTTCCTATTTATAATGGTTTGCATTATTTTGAATGCAAACTGGTGGGGTTTTTTTCCCTCTGTGCATCAGCTCTCACAACCAAAAGTTGTCATTAGCTCCTGATTAAAGGAGATTTTAGATAAGGAGTGGGAACAAGCCCAAAAAAGTGCTGCTGCATCCCTGTCCTGTTGTATCAGACTGACTGCTGCAAATGTCAGTTTTATTTAGTGTTTGGAGTCCACTAAGCTTTTTTTTCTTGCAGGAGAGGTAAAATTGGGAATACTGGATCAGGTGGGAGAAAAGAACAACAGAGGAGAGGTAAATAAATAAACAACCATGGGGCCCATGTGCCCAGGAGGGTCTTGGTAGGTCATACTTGCAACATACATGCAAGTTTGCCCATAGATTTGCAGCAAACAAATTAAGCTTCGCTAGTGAGAGCCTGACCTTTTCTATCTTCCCCCCAGCAGAAATCAGGCTCCGATAGGGACCAAAAAGAGGGTTAGAAATAGCAAAGATAATAAAGTCAGGCATCAGAAGCCTGAAAGGAAAGGAGGCTGAAAGGAAAAGACAGGCAGGTGAAAGGACAACCCAGGAAAACCTGAAATATTGCAAGTCATCCTCTATCGCCAAAATACCACAAGACAACCTATCCCACTAAAACATTGGCAGTGGAGGACGAGGCCAGGTGAGGCCAGGTGCTCCATTTCCATGCTGAGAGGAGGAGCTGGCTCTGCTTCAGACATGGACCTGCTCCTTTTGGCACACATCTGCAGTGCAATTTTCAGCAGAACAGAATTCCCCTCTAGCAAGGTGCAGGCACACACCAGACAAGATTAGTTTGGATTTTCCAGGCTCAATGGCATTCAGACCACAGGAAACATCACTGATTATTCCAAGTGGCGGGTTCCTAACCCCAGTGACAGCCGAGCCTCAGCCTTGAGGGGGTGTCTGTACTCACGGCCACGGATTCCTCTGGCACATGGAGAACCCAACGCTGAGCTGGGCGACCCCATCAGCACAGGGCACTGCCTCAGTTACATTTTGGTTATTTATGGGTTTTATATTCATCTTAAATGCTGTGTCCAGTTGTGGGACCCTCACAAGAAAGATACTGAGGGGCCAGAGCATGTCCAGAGAAGGGAACAGAGCTGGTTAAGGGTCTGGAGCACAAAGAGTGGCTGAGGGAGCTGGGAAAGGGGCTCAGCCTGGAGAAAAGGAGGCTCAGGGGGAACCTTCTGGCTCTGCACAACTCCCTGACAGGAGGGGGCAGCCAGGGGGTTGGGCTCTGCTCCCAGGGAACAGGGACAGGATGAGAGGAAACAGCCTCAATGTGCACCAGAGAAGTTTCAGGTTAGACATCAGGAAGAATTTCCTCATAGAAAGGGGTGTCAAACTTTGGAATGAACTGCCCAGGGAGGTGGTGGAGTCCCCATCCCTGAAAGTGTCCAGGAATGACTGGACGTGGCACTGAGTTCTCTGGTCTGGTTGACAAGGTGGGGATTGGGCACTGATCTTGGAGGGCTTTTCCAACCTAAATGATTCTGGGATTCTGCCCCTGCTTAATTAGCCAGGCTGAGCTCCACTGGGAGATGACATAGCAGGACCTGAGCATGGGATCCACTGCACAGATGCATCAGCTTGTTGAGTTCAGTCTCCAGAAGGTACTGGTTTTATAAACACATCTTTTAGTCAAGATGATGGGAAAGGGGATAGAAAGGAGGGGACCCTCACCCCTGCATATTCCTGACAGTACTTACAGCACTCTGCCTTCATTAGGCAGGCTCAGGGCTTGCTGGTGAGCAAATCCACTGCTCAGAGAGCTCAAAACTCCTCTCTCAAACCCTCAGCCAAATTCACACTAATGCACTGCTCCCAATTGCACAGGTTCTCAGCCTTCCTCCAAGCCCTGAGAGCAGGAAAAGCTAACTTCAATAAATGCAAAGAGATTCCATTTGATTCCACCTTTTAAATGCAACACTTAATTAACTCTACTGGGGCTTCTTTCACTCTCATTGCTTGTGTTTCCATGCCACCGAGGTTAGGAAAACACCTTCTCCCTTTGCACATAGGGGCCCTCCCTGCTCTGTGCTGGCATCACATGAACCACAGACTGGGCCCTTGAGCACACAGAGCCCGGCCCCAAACTGTGAGAGCTTCTTTTTCAGAAACCTGGGAGCAGATGGTGGATTTTTACTGCTCTGTCTGACCCTCACTTGGACTCCAACCCAGTAACCTCACCAGGCTCTGGTGCTCGAGTGGAACGGCAGAAATTAAGCTGTCAACCCGCTAGATCCAACATTTAGAGTGAGCAATGCTGAACTCTCCAGAAGAAAAGAGAAAGAAAGAAAAGCAGAGATGGGGAGTGGCGGGAACAACCCAAACCAGATGTTTTAAGCAGCTGGCATCGCTGTTTCTCTCAAGATGCTGATGAACGCAAACTGCGGCTTGACAGACCCCCATCAGCCGCCCTCTTCCTGCAAACAGAGAATTCAAATCAGCCTTGCTGGATTTAATCATCTTCTCCCCTTAAATAATAAGCTGGGGGCAGGACAGGAAAAGGATTTATTCATGTCACTAACTGTCAAAAAAATGTTTACGGTGCTAAAATAACCAGCAGTAAGAATTAAAAAAAGAAGAACAAAGAGAAAACACCCAGAGGAGAGGGAAGTGTGAGAACATCAGCTCTGCACAAGGGACTTGGACATGCCCAAGTTGACATTGAGAGGGGACAGACATGAGCTCTTCCAGCAGGTATTAACAGGCAAAGCAGAACAGGAAGGAAGGGGGAAGCACACTGGTTGGCTCAGTGTTTGAGCTCTGCTTTTTGGGCAGAGCTAAGAACACACTTTTTTTTTAAGCAGAGTTTGTGGTGTAGCACCAAACCCCAGCACAAACTCAACAGGTTGCAGAGTAGCTCCCCCCAGCCCTGGCCTGATACCCTGCATGGCAGCAGACCACCTTCTCAAAAAATCTTCAGAGAGAGGAAAAAAAGATATCAGAAGCAGGGCTGCAAGATGCTCCTCCTGCCAGAGAAAGGTCAGGGGGTGCCAGAGACCTGAGAAATAACAGCAAAAATTAGACGTACCAGGAAAAACAAAGATTTTGAAGCATTACTGAAACAGCCTCCAGCTCTGTCACACCAGGCACGAAGCCTTCACAAAAGGGCACAAAAAGGGCCCAGAACACAAAAGGCTTGAGCAATCTGGCAAAAGTCCACCAAGGACTATTAAACATGAAGTTACAGATTAACTTTCAGTGCAGGAATGCCCCAGACTGGGAGGGAGCAAGACACAGGTGCAAGTTCTTTCTCAGGATCTGCCCCTTGCTGGAGCCCCACCAGGAAACTCAGCACAGCCAGTGGACACTGCAGATAAAGGGGTTGAGAGCCACATTTCACCAGTGCAGGGGCTGTGAGGCTGCTGGCACAGTCCCAAGAAGAGCGGCCCATTAAGGGGAACCTGTGGAGAGCTGTACCCACTCACATCTTGCCCAGAGAAGCTGCGGATGCCCCATCCCTGGAAGCATTCAAGGACAAGTTGGATGGGGTTTGGAGTAACCTGGTCTAGGTGGGAGGTGTCCCTGCTCATGGCAGGGGTGTGAAACAAGATGAGCTTTAAGGTAACTTCCAACCCAAACCATTCTGGGATTCCATGACATCCAGGACCCCTTCCCCATCCGCAGCATGTAAATGGGGGCAGGCACAGAGCAGACCCCACATGGAACATCCCATCATTCAACACACCCATTACAACTGTGCTTTGCTGGAGCATGGCCTTCTAGAAAGCCTTTCCAGACTGGACATACCACAGTTTTCCAACAGTTTGCAGTGAAAATACCCCAAGCTCCCCTGCAATTTACATCTGTCATCTCATGCCAACCCAGCCTGTCTCCTTTCTCCCATACTGTTTTTTATACTGGTGCTCACAGCAGGAAACCTGTACAGATCAATTTGTTGGTGTTTTGAGCACGTTCCCAACCTTTTAGAGCTCTCCTGTGCTTTAGCAGTTATTTCTCAGCCTGGGAGACACTCTGCTGGTGGGATTGAACAGCACAGTGGAGGTGCAGTGGGAGCCAAACCAGGGGCTCACATTCCCAGCTTTAGGCTTAATGGAAACAGCCACCTGCAGAAAACAGTCAGCAGAAAATTAGGCACCAACAGCACGGAATTTCCTGTTCTTACATCCCCTCAGGCTGCCCAGCATCTGGGAATGCCCAAAGGCCTTTCTAGATAAATCAGTGCAAAGGACAACCTTATCACGGATAATATCAAATAGCTGAACCCAGGAACAAATAGTTTTCTGCCCTAAGTCTGTGCCTTTCATCACAAGTCCTTAAGGGGCAAGCAGTGGAATGAGATTCTCTCCTGTCAGAATTAAATCAGGATGACTGTTACGAGAAAATTAACTCAACTGCTGCACAATGTCCTCGGACATTCTAGTCTCCTGATCCAGAGGTGGTCCAACACAGGCACATGGATGGCAAGGTGAGAACCAAGAACCACGGGGAAGCAGATCCAACCCATGCCTCATAACTTATTCCAGCAGTGGGATGTCATTCCAGCTCCACCTGCAGGAATTTCTGTCGGTGAGAAAGCCTTGAAGGTGTTGCTCCAGGAAGTGAGGGAAGCTGAGGTTAGCGGGGAGGAACAGGCTGTGGGTGAAAAAAGCAGAGAAGGTGGTGAGCCTGGAGGTTGTATAAAAATACCATTAAATAGCTTGGAAAGTCAAAGAGGGTCGGGTTTCTTGGCATAATCCCATAGGCAAATGCTGAATGCAGCTTCCCAAGAGTGACTTCTAGCAACCTCCATGAAGCCCCTACTCCAGCCCGTACTCTTCTTGCATTCAGTCTCCCCACACAGCCAAAGTTTCCAGGAGGAACATTTGCTGAAGCTGGATTTTACAGGAGTATCAGAGAATATTTGCAAAATGCAATCTGAATTGACAGAAGGGGACATGCATGATACAAACTATATTTTAAAAAAAAGTTACTCCTCTAGATCGGGGAATCACAATTGGTATGTCCTTGCAAAATTATTCACCCCTTTAATTAGAGATTTTGAGGAGGTGGGAGGTCAGTTAAGTCTCTGTGATGCTTCAAGTAACCTGACATGATTGGGGCATCAAGCTCACACTAAAAGAAGTAAAAATCCAGCTGGTTTCCTACGTAACCCATCCTATAGAATCATTAGAGTTCTAAAAGAGCTCCAAGATCAAGTCCAACCCCTAAAAAAGGGGAACACCATGTCCTGGGGTGATGTTATGCGGCTCCTTTATTCCACAGCCGCCTGCTCAGTGCCCCAGTACCTGTATCTTTCAGGTGGGCCCGGGGTGCGGGGCTGGAGCCGCGAGGCCCCAGGTGCAGGGCAGTTCAACGGCTCCGCCCCACGGCCCGGGGGGAGCGGCGGGAGCCGGGCTGGGGGCAGGGAGCGCACCGGCACCGCTGCGCTGCTCGCTCTCTCTTTGGGGGCTTTGGTTGTTCCCGAGGCTTAGGAAAGGTTTTGTTTGTTTTCCCCTCTTTCTTCCCCTGACCTCCCTGCTTTCCTTCCCTTATCTCCTGCCCGGGGGGCCTGTGGGGTGGCCCCGGTGGGCCTGCGGGGTGGCCCCGCCGGTCCGAACCCCGAGGAAGACACGAGCATCGCCTGCTGTGAGGAGGAGAATCGGCGCTGAAGAAGCGTTCCAAGGTTTCCATCTGCCCTTCTCCAGCAGCCTGCTGTGTGGACTNTGCCTGGGCTTAGTCATCTACAGAAGTCTATCTGAAGTGATGAAAACCATTGCGAATGTGTATTTTATGTCATCTTTCCATTCTAGTCTTGGCAGCTTTCTTTTAGGATGCATTAGTAATTACACCCAGTTTGTTAGGGGAAAAGCAGGGAATGATAATTCCCAGCCCTTCATCTCCTTCTTCCCCTTCAGATCTGGCACTCTGAATCCAGCTGGTTTCCTAAGTAACCCATCCTATAGAATCATTAGATATGTAAAAGAGCTCCAAGATCAAGTCCAACCCCTAAAAAAGGGGAACACCATTGAGAGGTACAAAAAAATACCTTCAGTACTTTCACACCTACAGAAAAACCCCTCAAACTTACTAGATTTCAGGGGGAAAAAACATCCCAGACCTTCAAATCTGCACAATTTTTTAAAAATTGATGTTTAGATGTTATCTATATAGCACCAATCACAGCTAGGAAATGCACGAGAACGTTATGGCAGGAGAAATCCCTGCAGGTAAAAAGTATGAGAGACAGGAGAGGTCGCAGCATGGATCTCCAGTCCCAGAGCTATGCAAGGCATGGAGAGAGCCTCACCCAGGAAACAAGGAAAACCTTGAGATGAGAACACATCTGTAATATGTCTATAAAGATGTCAATCTCGTTTTTATATAAAATACCTGTGCAGATAGCCAGGAAGCCATGAATAAAAATCCTGCACCAAGCTTCCAAGAAAACCCTTCATCCAACTTCTCTGCTCCCACCTCCATATCCATCCCTGGCAAAGCAGTACTAAATGCCTCTTTTCCTCCCCACAGTTAAGAACACAAGGCCTAAACACTGGGCATTTTAGCTGAATTATCAGCATTTGCTGTGCTGGGCTTTACCTATGCAGACAGCAATCACAGGGGGGGAAAAAAAGGAAAACAAAAAAGAGGGAAAGTCCTGTACAACTTATTCAAAGGCTGGAAATGCCTCACAGCCCTGGTTGTTACAGAGTGATTTTCTTGTATCTCTCTTCAAACAGAAAAGCAGCACAATATGAACTAGAGACCTAAAGTGGCAGCTGAACTGACCAAGAAGAATGTTTGGTGGGGGTAGCACATGCTCAGCAAAATGAACAGCATCCTAAATTGGATTGTTTTTACCAGCTTTGAAAATCAAATTGAGGCTTGTAGGAGACTCCAGAGAATACTGGTGATTCAGAGTTTGAAACAAGCCTTTTTCCCCAGGCTGGCTTTGCAGGGGTCTTTGAGAGAAAGAGATGGTAGCAATAACATATATAATATATATAACATTAACACACGCACAGGGACAGACTGAACACCAACAGATTGATATTATCCCACTTAAATAATGAAGTGTCCTCTACAAAGACAGGATAAATGCAGTCTCAGCCCACAAGGCCAAGCAGGCTCCAGACAAACTCTTGGAAAATAAGATAGCTTAAATTTCCCCTGTGAACCTGTGCCAAACCGTTCCTGTTACACAGACACCTCCAAACGCCATTGAAAAGCCACCAGGGAGCACCAACACGGATACAAGGACAGATTCCAGCAGTTTAGTGTTTCATACTTTTCCAGCCTGGAGCTCTGAGCAACCTGGTCTAGTGTAAGGTGCTGCTGCCCACAGCAGGGGGTGGAACGAAATAAGCTTTAAAGTCCCTCCCAACCCAAATCATTCAATGAGTCCATGATTTCCCAGTGCTTTCCCTCAGGAGGGACCTCTCCCATTGCAGCACTGCCTGTGATCACTGGGACTCTGCTCTGGAAAACAACATTAGTGACGTTTTGAGAAAGCATCAGCTCAGGTCTCTCAATACCTTTTATAACAGATCCACCTTTCAGTTTCTGCACTGAGCCACATCCACACCCTTCAGTGTTTCAGGAGCATTGACGGATCACAGACACTATGAAAAAAAAAACCCCACCAAAAAAACCCAAAAGACCTTTTGCAAGGACAGAAACAGTTCTGGGAGAGCCACCTGGGGAGAGAAATCCAACCAACATCCAAAGAACTCCCTGTTTCCTGGTCTGCTCCAGCACAGCTTCACCAAGAGCTTGGTTCCCCCATGGACGGGTTGGGCACAGGCAAGGATGTCTGCCAGAACACACACTCTTGTCACCCTCCTGGGATCACCCCTCCCAAATAAGCATACACCATTATGAAGGAACAATTAAAACCAGCAGAAGCGGAGGAGAAGGTGCAATTATACCCAGTATTCAACTTTTCCATCCCAGTTTTCCTGGGGTTTTTCTTGGGATTGGTACCTTTTGCCTGTGAGCAACAATAAAACTACTGATTAAACTTGAAAAGGGGACTATCTTTGAACCAAAGGAGAGGCACAGCAGGGGAGGGATGCATTATTTAAAGGAGGGTTTGTGTTTTCTACCCCAGCAGCCACCACGAGATTTACCAGGCAAAGCACAGTACTACTACAGAGTCAAAGATGAAGATGCCCAAAGATGAACATTCCATGGTAATACATGCCTGAATAATCCCTTTATTACACCTTCTGATTGTAACTTTAACAAGGAACAAGTTTTACAGCTAATATTTTGAAGAACTGCAACAGGGTTTTTTATGGCATGCCAAGAATTCACAGGAGAACGAGTCTCACCTAAGTTTACTTCTTCCATCAGGGGACTAAATAGATTTTTCACATAAAATTACCTATCACATGCTGCCTATAAAAAGATGCGGCTGTAAACATCCTGGTTTTAACCTCGGGGCTGGAAGCAAGCATCACAAGGAGCAAAAAATTCCTGCAGGAAACCTGTCTGGCAAGCTCTTCCTTCCCTGCCGTGGCACCCCGGACACCTCCAGCCCCCTGCCAGCTGCTGGAGCAGGGCTGTGCTGTGGATGTGCAGCGAGCACTGCCAGGAAGGCTCTGTGTGTGTTTGCCCATCATTTAAAGTCAACGTTTCTCACTTCTTCTTTTCCTTTTAAATCAAAGAATTAACCTTTGTGGGGGAAAAGATAAATTAAAAAACCACATGGCCCATCTCCTGCAGTGTTGACACAATAGTTTTCATTTGCAAGCAAATGGAAGTTGAACTTAAACGTCAAATATTCATTTATCAGCATTAACCCAGCTGCCCCTTCCCTCTTTGTCCTCATTCACTCAGGCATTTTTCTTGTTTGCCTTTCAGTGGGCTCATGAGTGCGAGTGTAGAGTCATTTTTGTGCCCCAGATTACCCCCTGAACTCCTCTGATCCACCACTTGTCCCCATGACAGGATTGCCCATTCTAGGCAGTATTTAAAAAAAAAGAAATAGAATTGGACTTTCAAAAAGGCTGCCATCCAGGGAGATCCATTCTCATCAGTGGCAAGCCTCACAGAATCTGTTCTTCATTCTTTTTTCATTTGGAAACGTCAATGCGTGTTGTCGGAGTGCAATTGTTTTTCCTTAATCATCCGCAGCAGTGAAGTAGAAAGTACTCATCTTTGCGGTGGGGAAAAGTCACTTGCTTTATTCATACCCTACCCAATTTCAAGAGGATGCTTTCCAGGCTGGCTTGGCCCTCGGGAATCAAGGCCTATACACTCATCTTCTGTACGAGCGTTAAAGATCCTTCCACCGGGAAATTCGGGTTTCTTTTGCTACGGTTGCTGCTGAAGGAAAGGCGCAAGCACAAGGATACATCTTAGAAGGTGTCAGAGAAACCTTAAGGAAAAGCCTTCGAGAAACCCGGGTATCCTCTTACTTTAAATCTGACAACTAGAAAAAGAAGCGGGGCTTTGTCGTCGTCTCAATTTTCATCAAAGCCAGAAAGGCGAACTGCGGAACGTCGTGGCTTTATCGCTCTCCAGAGCTGTTCCTCATGCAACAAGGATGCTTACTTACAACCTTTTCAGTTCAGTAATTGTTGGGTTTTTTCCCCCAGCAATCACAAAAAAAAGCTGCTGAAAGGTGCAGGCAATAGACTTCTTAAAGAGCTGTTGACAACTCCCAAGAAACTTTTACATTTCTAATGCATTCTGCCCACATTTCCTGTATTTTCTGTGGTTCTTAAGTTCCTCAATTTAGCACACAAAGCTATTTGCATGAAAATAACATCTTGAGAGTTTCTTACAGAAGACATACAATACCTTCCCCAAAAAAAATACACCACATAATTGCAGAATTATGTGTTGAACATCTCAGGTAGCCAGAGTAAGAGGAGAACAAAGCACAAAATTGATTGCAAACATTTTTCTTTCATTTTAAATCCCATCAAGTTCTCATTCTCCAGCTGCCACTCACAATGGTATTCCTGGATACACTGATCTAGTGCCATTATCATTCTCTAAAGGCAAGAAGTGCTTTTATTAAAGCGAAGACAAATTAATTTAATGGTTTCACTATCTGTGTTTCTAAAAATACATGTAGATTTCCGCTTGACCTGCAGATAGAAAATTCTGTATTGACATATTATTGGATAAACCCACTCCCGATGAAAGATAAACATCCCATCTGGTAAGCACCTTTTTCCCAAAGTCACAGAGAAATGGCTGGAACCTGTGATGCACCACACAGGTCAGCTGAGTGTTAGCTGAGAGATTAAATCTCTTTCTAGAGATGATCCTCAATAAATCCACCAGACTATAAATTCCACTGCGATAAAATGTTTTGAGTAGCCAGCAACTTTCACTTAAGGATGCTGCACCTCCATTCAGCATCTTAAATTACACCAGGCAGTAAACAGCACAGTTCAACATGCTCCAGATTAAACCAAAAAAAAAGCCAGAGGGATGTGTTTACCAAATTTTACACTTGCTAGTGTTTCTGGGTGAAAGTCTCACAAAGAGAGATTGCTTCTAATGCTGGATGTTGGGATGAGCAAGGTATTTTCCAAGTATTTTACTTGCTTAGGTCCTGGAGTCCACATTTCTGCTTCAGAATTCCTAGTAAAGAAGAGGGATCTGGCCTCAAGCTGTGCCAGGGGAAATTCAGGTTGGACATTGTTATAAATGTATGGAGCCAATTTCTTCAATTAAATAAAATCAATTTATTTGATAGCAAATTTGGCAGAAATTCTGGACAAAAAGCCACAATGCAGAGAAACAGCTCCGAGCCCGGGTGTCGGCAGCTGGGTGACAGACAATCTGACAAGGTGTCAGAATACCTCTGTTCACACCGAGGTCTCCGAACGGTGAGCTTATATACAGTTTATTTCGCTGGAGGCAACACTGNCAACAGTTTGTGGCACTCAGTGCTCTGGTCTGGTTGACCAAAAAAACCCAAACAACCCTACAAAAAAAACCAAACCAAAAAAAAAAACCAACCAAAACAAAAATCACCCACAAAGAACAGCAAATCACTGGAAAGAAGCCCAGGCAGCAACTGGAGTTTTCTTTGTGGACATCCCAGCTTCAACACTGCTTTTCTCACAAACAACATCAAGATCGTCTCCTAAAATGGCACATAGGAAGAACTTTTTGTGTGAACAAATGCCGAACTATCTTGATGGCTGGCAGTATCCAGCACATCATCACACAAATTCATTTAAAAAAAAAAAATTACAAGGTCACCTCCAAAAAAACTCTTAAGTAGCTATTCTCATGCAAGTGTTTGTGTGCAAAAATGCCAGAAAAACACAAATAACAAGAAGTATACTGAGAGTAAAAAAAAAAAAATTAAAAATCATTGCAAGTAAAGGAGCTCTCTCCCACGAGGCAGCAGGAGGTTTTTATTTTTTAACACTTCTTACTGTTATTGCAAAAGCAGGAAGAAAAGACAAATTAGAAAGATGAGAAGGCACCAAAGTACAAGGTCAGCAATAATGTGACTCCGAGGTATTATTGAATTCAGTCAAGGTTAATCACAGGAGCCAAGTTTTTACCTTGGTGCCTTCACCAGGTGGCTAAACATGATGTAAGGATCCAGCCCAAGAAACATTAGATTCTCTCATTTCTGCCTTACGGAGAAGTATTTGCAAGACCCTGGTTAATTAAACTAATAAACCACAAGTGAAAGCCTGGCCTCGTGCCACTTTTTGACAAACACATCGTGCACGGGTGTCGCATTAACAGCCCTTATCCCATCCCATCGTGAGGGGTTGGGAGCTGGGAGCAGGGAAGGAGCAGCACCGAGGAGAACAAGACAAACCAGCTGATTTTCAATTAAGAGTTGAAATAAAAATGAAGTGCTTTTAGTGCTTGGCCTTCAAACTGCCAATACTTTTAAATAACACAGATACCTGGCTGTCCTACAGCCCTGTTAAATCACTTCATTTGTTTAAAGCAGAGCTCAGCAGCACTTATTTAACAAGCACTGCTTCAAGCATGACTCAACACAGGGAGAAAGCCTTTCAGGGCGAGTGAAAATGTCTCAGAGGGATGCTGGGAGAAAAAAAAATTCTCTTTGGACTAGAAATCACTCACCACAGCAGCTTCTGGCTGGGCTCGGAGCATTTGAAGATCATCTGTCTGCTCAGGCTGAGGTAGGTCCTAGTTTGTCCCAGGAAAGAATGCTGATGTCCTCAGAGGTTAAGCAGTTGGTGAGGTGTTGAGGTTGGGATTGCAGGCTCCTGGAGGGAGAAGCAAACATCTCAGAAGGTGGCCGAGTTCAGGACACCCTAAACGTCCTCCTCTGTTACCGCTTCCTCCTTGTTGGCTCTGCTCGAGGACGTCTGAAGCCTTTAAAGCATCGCACCTAGTTTTGGCCTGGGGGTTGGAGGGTGGAGGTTGAATTTGAAAGATGGATGCTGATGTCTTTACAAACAACTTGATGGATGAGAGTCTTTAGGAGAAATGGGTGTTAGTGTCTTCAAAATGCGTCTTAATGCCTGTACCGACCTCGGGTTTGGTTACAGAACCCAGGCAGTTTGAACTCCTAAAATTTAGGGCAACAGGAGAAATGGGTCCACGCAAAGTCTATTGCAGAGCCCAGATGGTCTGAACATCTGGTGGATCCGCAGAACCCAGACAGCCCGAACTTCCGAACTTTGGGGGAAAATGACATGTTCAAGGGAGGAATTACGTGGTAGGCGGTTTGGGAAGGCTGTACCTTCCTAGTACCTCAGCCAGTGGGGAAAGGAAGAGGGTAACACGCGGCTGGGAGTTTAGGATGAAAGGAGGCTGCACCCTCCAAAATGAGAGAAACCACACAGGAGGCATGCCCCAGTGGCCTCTCTCCCTTTATTCGAATAACGTTGCAGGACTCCTCTGTCTCCTTTGTGGACAGTGGCTTTTCATAGCATGGCTTTTCCACACAAATTTGAGCCCTGTTTTGGTGAGTCATCAGCATCCAAAGTGTCAGTGGGATCCATTGTTGGTGGATGCCTCCAAAGCAGCGCCTCTGTCCACTTCAGTCCCTGTAACATTTCACAGCCTATTACCTGTCCCTTGTAATTTGGCCACCTCCCACCACAGGTAGACCTGTGCACACATTGTGCAGATTCCAGCTGTTTCTCTGGGAGTATCTGGGCATCCATTGCAAGCTCCCACCTGTACTGACATCTCCTTCCCTTACCAGTTCCATCTGGGTGGATGTACCTCAGGCACCACTGCTGCTGCTGCCACCTCACTATCCCAGTTATTTAGGGCTGAGGGAAGCTCCTGGACCTTCTTCACTGCATTTTAAGTGCTCAGAGCTTCATGTCTCATTAGTGGTGACTCTTCCCTGTCATTATCTTCTGCTCTAGTTTCTGTATCCAGATCTTTTTGATCCATTTACTCCAATCCCTGACCCCTCATCTTTTGATGCAACACACAACTAATTCTTCGCGTGAGCCTCTTTCCTTCTGCCAAAGATCTCTCCAGGAGCAGCTCTGTGTTACAGCCAAACCCATTCAAAGGCCCCTTCACACACTTATCCTGAAGCTCTCTTTCAATCAGTTCTCCTCGTGGAAGTGCTCTTGTCCACACATGCTTCAGGCTCTCGTGCTCTCCGTACAAAGCCTCTTGGTGCCTCCAGAGTGGGGTTTATGGACCAATGTGCAGTAACCCTTCCTCTCAAAAACCTGAATATGGAAAACCAACGTTATCCCAAAGGCCTAATAACCAGTAGAGAGCAGGAGGGATGGCTGCAGCCTCGCAGAGTGTTGAGCTGCCTTCTTGGAATGCTTGGATGAGGAAAATAAGCACAGAAGTATTTTGAAAGAGTGCTCCTTCATCTCTCTCAAAACTACCAATAATCAGGAGCTAATTTTCTCTGTCCTGTTAGAGCTTGTTTGACTTCTTGAGAAATTAATACCTGTCCTTAAGGTTAGGCTGATACAAGCACCAGTGATTTTTCAATAGCTCAGCTTCAGGCTTGTAGAACAGCAAAATTATCATCATGTATCATTAGGTAAAGCAGAAGTTTCATTATTTAAAGCAAAAAGAATATGCATTAATATTCTTTGTGATAAATGCAGAAGCACATCTGATAGAATCATAAAATATCCAGAGCTGGAAGGGACCCACAAGGATCATCAAGTCCAACTCCTGGCCCTGAACAGGACACCCCAACAATCCCACCCTGTGCCTGTGCATTGTCCAAATGCTGCTTGAACTCTGGCAGGTTTGGGGACATGACCATTTCCTGGGGAGCCTGTTCAGTGTCTGACCACCTCACTTCACACTTCTGGATACAAATATTTTGGAAAAAAGCCTGAACTCTTCTGTACTATCAACATAATCCAAAATATGGATCAAACTGGAGCTGTGGCGAAGGAGCAGCACCACGGAAACACACATAGTTTATTTCTCACCTGCCCCCATGCATCTAAATTTAAATCATTACGAGTGCCCCACAGGAAAGGTGTGGAGGAAATGGCAGCATTCAGATCCTGGATTTAAAACATTTGCTGCCAAACGCTATGAGGCCCTTTCCTTAGAGATGCACCCATGCTTTGGGGAGGGGAAAAAAGGTATGAAGGCATTAAGTGCATAGGAGCACTCTACTCTGCCAGCTACGCCAGCCCAAAGCGTAGGATGATGTCAAACCAGCCACCCCACTCCATTCCACTGATGAGCTCCAAACTGCAAAAATTGAGGCTGTGCAAATCACCCCACTCTGTGATCCCTGCTGTGAGCCCTGGCAGCCCCACAGGACACTCACACAGAGCGCTGAGAGGGGTATGCCTCCCACGCTCACCCAGCCTGGGGCTGACACTCTCCGCATGCTGAGGAAAAGGGGGTGTCTCAGCCCTCCATTTCAGAAGCAAGAAGTAGAAAAAGGGACAAGGCTGCAATTATTATTCACAAATTGAGCTTTCCGAGGTTTCAGAACCGGGAGGGATGGGGGAGGCTGGAAAATGTCACAGACTTCTTGTGGACGTGACACAGGCTGGCTTGTGGGCAAATTAACACAACCGGGAGAATTCGCTCAGGCTCATCAGGGTAATGAAATGTGATATCCACTGGAGAAAGCAGGGGCAGGGACAGCTCTACTTTGCTGTAGCAGCGATACCCTTTAGACAAAAGACTCCCTGGTGAAATGCAAAACAACTCTGGGACAGAGTGTATTCAATCAGGATCCAAGGATAGCAAACCCATAACCTCCTAAGTAGATCTCTCCTGCTTATTTCCGTGCTGCAGGATGTGCCTAAGAGTATTTGGGGAGCAGGCACTCAGAAAACACTGCCATTTTCCTTTTCTCCTCCCTAACAGTCCTGTTGTTCAGGGTCCAGACCAAAAGGTCTCAACCCAAAAATCCTTGCTGACTACACATGTACAGGCCATGTTTATCAGCCACAGGTTCTTTCAGACTGACTTACAGCAACTGCTGGACCACACAGGGAGGCAAATTCACCTGGCAAACAACTCTGCCCATCCAGACACCTCTTTTCTCCTCCAGATCAACCCAAACCTGCTAGCACTCATTTCCTGTGAGGACAGATAAATTTCAGCTTCTTTTAAACTCTCCTGTTCAAGACCACTGGTTGTTAGGATGGTCTGTGTCATCTCAAGACCAGCAAGGAAATATTCCTTGCTAACAAGAGGGACTGCCATTCCCACCTCTTCAGAAATGCTTTTTGGTGCTGTCCCTACCTTTGCTCCCATGGCACATCCTTTAAACAGCTCCCAGCCCTCACGACTCTCTCTAGGCTTGCAGATGAAGACTTATCTTTTGAGCTATTACAGTTTTTCTGCAAATCAACCTTATTTCAGGGCCCTCTGCCTTGCCCTTACCTCCCCATCTTCTGTCATTACAACCAGATTAATTTTTCTATAAGCCGGACTCCTGGAAAACTCTTTTAGAGGAACTTCAAGGAGATCCTAGGAAAGGTTCTCTAAAACAGCTCTATGCTTGCCCTAATATGGTTTGAGCATTACACACACATACAGAGTAGGACAATTCCCACGACCCTGTGGATAACACCACCTGAGAACTCCTCTGCGAGTCTGCTGTAGCTCTGAGTAAAAGGGAGTCACCAGTCCTAGGGAGAGAAAAAAAAACAGGGATCACAGCTTTCACTTCACTTTTCACACCTTCCTTCACAGAGGAAATGCTGCATTAAGATGTTGGGTGAAGCATAACACATCCCACACTTCCCCTCTCACCTCGAAACGTGTAGCCTTCTGTTACAGAATCCCAAATTGCTGTGCTCAGGCAGGTGATTCATTTGTTAAATAATTTCTTTGGTGCTGCCTTGACTTGAATTAATTTTAGTGGATCTATAACCAAAGATGCCAACCCTTGTCCCTGAAAGCCTGAGCTGCTGTGACATTCTGTTTTCCCTGAGACTGTTGCCTCAAAACCATCTCCTGGTCCTTGGTACAAGCAACAAACAGATATTTGTTTCTCCACACATCTTGTTTTCGGTTTTTTTTAAGGGCATTAAATAAGCTGTTGCAAAACAAAAGTTTCCACACAGAGCAATTTATCTGCTGCGTGGCATCTTAATTTGGATGTGTGTTTTAGGAAGGGTTCTGTGGGCAGCAGCAGCCAGGCTTTGGGAAGTTAAATAAATCAGTACATTCACATCTGTATGTGCTAACAAGGAATCAATGCCTCTTTCCCTTCCAGTTTGCATTTGTGTGTGTCACGAGTGCCACTCCCTCTCCCCACCTTTCCCACTGTCTTCAGGATATGACCACAGAAATTGTCATATTGAATTACACTGACAAACCATCCTATTTCGTGCCCTCTCTCCAGTCATACCCCACACCAGCTGCTACAGATTTAACACTCCTGCTAATTGACAGTGATGGAACAGCACCACCACAAGAGACATATTTCCTTTGGATTAGGGGCCCCCCTCCTCTCCTTCCACATTTTATCACGTGGATTTTCATCCTGCCTCACATACCTGTGAGTGTTGTACACTGAGAACATCTGCTGTGGGATTTTTGGGAAGGACACAGCAGTATCAGCCACGAAGATGTTCCGAGGGCTGGAGCACCTCTGCCACAAAGACAGGCTGGGAGACCTGGTGTTGGTCAGCCTGGAGAAGACTCCAGGGAGACCAGAGAGCCCCTTCCAGTGCCTAAATGGGAGTGTATAAAAAGGAGGGAGAGTGACTTTTTACATGGGCTGATAGTGACAGGACAAGGGGCAATGATTTTTAACTGACAGAGGAAGATTTAGAGAGAATATTAGAAACAAATTGTTCCCTGTGAGGGCGGGGAAGCCCTGGCACAAGTTACCCAGAGAAGCTGTGGCTGCCCCGTACTTGGAAGTGTTCCAGGCCAGGTTGGATGGGGCCAGGAGCAACTTGGGATAGTGGAAGGTGTCCCTGCCCATGGCAGGAGGGTGGAAAAAAAATGGTCTGTAATGTCCCTTTCAACCCAAACTGTTCTGTGATTCTGGCAAGGAAGTTTTGCAGTTTGGCACATTAACTGAGTGAACAACTATTGATTCCTGTATTGCCCCTCCGTTGCAGGTGACCAGCTCTTAAACATCCCAAAAAGGGCTACCTACACAAGGGCACAGGGTGACTTGCCAGTGTCACTCAGTGACTTGAACATCTCAGTTATATTCTGTCTCTTCTGCAAATAGGAACAGTCCTTGCGACTAAAGCAATCTCAGGAAGGACAAATTTTAAAATGTGACACTTACTGTAGCAGGGAAGCCGTCCCTTGCCTCTAATCACTGTTAGAGCCTATCTTCCCAAACCTTCTGTTTGAGCTGGATCACCCTTCCTATCCGCTGGAAGGCTTCAGGCAACATGCCGACTCCCACAGATACATGCAAGACCTCCTCCCACCCCAAGGCAAGGAAAGAAGGAGCCAGGCCAGACTCAGCGCAGCTGGAAATCTTCCTCCTGTGCACCGGGCATGCATACAGCCCCGTGACTCAGATGAACAAAACCCATGGATAATTGGATGTTGCAGGGATCCCACGGCAATGAGGGGATGGGGTTGGGCTGCCTTGCAGAGTTCAGCTTTATCCCTCAGCCAGGAAATTTGAGGTGTAATTTAAATGAAATGTTGGTGTCTGTGTTGCACATTGAAATATTGATGAAGGGAGGCATAAAGCATTTTATGAATGCAGGCTTCCATTCTGTGATTTACTGCCCCCACACATCACTTTCACAGAACCTACTTGGGAAAAAACAGAGAGAGATGAAAGAGCAATAGGGGTTTTATTGCTGCAGAAAATGGGAAGGGAATGGACAAAGTTAAATACAATGTATTGAGATAGTCTTTGGCTCTGAACTTCAGATACAGCAGGAGCTCACTCACACCTGGAAAAGGTCCTCTGAGGTCTATGGACATTTTTTTCCCCTTTCCTTGTGCCATAGCAGTGCTGGGAAGGGGCGACATTGCTTTTAACTGGAGTTAAAAAGAGGTCAAGCCCCTATTTATAATGAGACTTGGAGCAAAGTACTCAAAGCTGTGTGGGAAGGCTCAGGAAGGACTCTCCATCATCTTTACCTGCCACTCTGTCTTTATTGCTCAGCCCTACCAAGTACAGTTCAGCCAAAGGGAACTCTGGTTCCATCTTTATTTCAAAAAAGGGAATGAGGAAATATTCAGAGAGTATTTAATTAATGACTTAATTACAGCACAGGCTAAGACAGAGGCCTTTGCTGTAGCAACAGCAGCAGCTAACTCTGCCTGAAGTTTACCTGCCACAGAAATGACTGGCAAATTTGCCTCCAGGATGAGAGAAATCCCAAATCTTAGTCAGAGATGAGACATGCACTGAAGCACTTGAGTCTGTAGGTTGGGACTCAACCTACCCAATCCCAGGCTCCTTGCTCCCAGTCCCAGCCATTGTCAGGTCCAGCTGAGGTCATGGACAGACCCTGGTGGAGCAGTTCAACATGCCCGGGGTGTGAGATAAGGTGCCCAAATGCTTCACTTCAAGGGTCTCTGCTGGTTTGGGCTCAGCCCAGCTCCCACAACTGGAATATTCTCTTGCCACTTGATGAAGGCATAACCTTGTCTCATTTATTTTAATTCCCATTTCTTCCAAAAATGAAGTTCATTAGACTTCAGCTTTAGATTTTCTACCTATGTTTCTTTCAAGTTCCATTTCCTCTGCTAAGCTTAAGAATTTGGCTTTCTGAGCCAATTTAAAACCATTAAATTTTGACCATTCCTTTGAATTCTAGGGTTTACAGGTACAGCTTTGAACCCCTGGCACAAACCAGCTGTTGTCCCACAAGCTGAGGCAGAAGAGGAAAAAACCAGAAGCAAAACCAACCACGTTGAATATTCAAAGCTGGCTGGGTGGAAGAGCCTTTCCTAACTACTCATCTGGTGAAAATACTTTTCATTTTAAGGTTTGAGTCTGTTTTAATATAGAGATGGGATTCATCCAACAGGGCAACTTCCTTGCAAGATGAATTTTTATATTCCGCACTCCCTTTACAAGTAATTCACTCAGAGCCATGCAACAAAACACTTTATGAAGCCCCTCAATTTACTGGTTCCTCAGCAGAAAATATCAGCAAGAGGTCTGTGGAAAATTAAATATATGCACATATTGAGAAAAACAGTAAGTGATAGATACCACTCAATGAAGTTTTATGTAACCAATTGATATTGGTGGATATGTGATTTAAAGGTTGCATTAAATATCCAAAGCTTTAACTAATCACTGTATAAATAACTTAGAGTGGTGTCTCCAGGCAAATGACTGATTTTCATCTCTTCAGCAGACCCGTATGAACAGAGGTGGATTCAAATTAAGATCTACGGGAGGACAGAAGAAAAAAACTAATTCTAGGAACACTGTTGGAAAACCAGAAAGGAAGCCTGAATACAGCAGTCTACAAGGAGCAAAAATATCATCTGTTGTTCATCTCCAACACCCACGGCACCACAGGAAGTAAGGCCCAAAAGGTCTGAGAGACACAGGGAAATTATCCACTGCACAGTCCTTCTCTGGGTCATCCATGGGATTGTTAACAGCAGACAAATCTGCCACCCTCAGGACATTTATGGGGGATTGGAGGATCACACTGTGTAACCCAAGAGCAGAGGACAAACTTCAACACCTCAGGAGGCTTCACTGAGTCCTTTTAGCTCTCCAATTTAATTAATTTTAATCTGACAAAAGGAAGAATTGCTTCAGGGCAGATTCACCTGGCAGGAAGGAAATTACACGACTTCCCAACATGACCAAGTATTTGCCATGTTGCAGGAATGTTCAGGAAATAACCTCACGGATGAGCAAAGACAGCAATACCCTCTCATTTTGGGAAGCAAGGATGAGCACGCAGCCATGACTTCCCAGGAAAACACCAGATGTTTGGCTGGGTCAGGAAACATTTCCAAAAACTCTAACTCCTCCTTCCCAGTTTTGAGGTTATGCATACAAGTTTGGACAATTTAGGATTACCTGTGTGCAGATGTGGCTCCACCACTGGCAAAGTTAATTGTTAGGAGGAAGAAGGTAATTTGGATGTCAATAAATATTGCTCTTCACTTTCTCTCCTTCATGACCCAAGAAGACATTCTGGATTCCTCACAAAACGAGGATAATCTAATGTTATTTACCACCTTTAAAGAGCATCCTGTCTCCTTTTTCCCCAAGGATAGCCAGTTGGGATAAGGAGAGGAGCTGAAGCTACTGGCCATCTTCTCCTTTAACCAACACACAAGGGGCAGGGAGGGGAAGAAAGAAAAATATCATCAAGGTCAGTTTTCACCAGGAAAAGGAAGGAAAGTGCCCTTTTACTGTGCCTTTTGGCTCCTGCTCCTGGTGTTGAAATCTAAGAGCTAATGAAGATAGATGGGTTCATCCACACTGTTGAGGTCTGGATACTAATGAATATTATTTAATGGTCAAGAACTGTCACGGGGCACATTGATTAATTAGCAGAGTTAGGAGGAGAGTGACTCCACCAGCACATCAGCTACTAATAATAGAACCCAAATCAGTCAGGAAGCATAGCCAAAAGGATGAGGCAACTGCAGGCTCTCAGCTCACCTTCACCACAAGAAACAAAGGCAAAAAGCTCTTCCAGGTGGATTTTTTGCATCTCCCACCTCCTGCTAGGAAGAGATGTGTTGTTACAGGGCCAAGTGTCCTCAGGGAGGACCCGTGGGGGCGGAGATGAACAATCCATGATCGTGGCTGTGGATCAGTGCTGGGAGAGGTCAGCAAACAGATGCTCCTTTTCCCAAAGGATCTGCTGTTTCCTTTCTGCAAGGGGGTCTACCCCCTTTTCAGACCTGACAAGAGACCTCAGCACAGCCCCTCTTTACAACAACTCTCTACCTTTTGATGATCCAAACTTTTACTCTGAATTGAGTCTTAAACTCAATTTGGGACTTTGAGGTCCCAATTTCTCCCTGCTTCAGTTCCCTACCTCTACAAATAAAATCTCCCCCCATCCATTTCAAGCATAATCTACTCAAAACATGAAATCTTTCTCCCTGTGTGTCTACACAGCCTAGGAAAAAAACAAATGAACAAACAAACCAACAATCCCACAACAAGCAGCTTGTTATAGAAGTTTTCTACACTACCGTAAAACAAACCAAAACACAAATTAACAAAAGTGACCCCTTGGAGAGGAGAGCTGTACTTAAGATAAGCTTCCCAGGTGTCTGGAGGAGTGCAAGGAATGATGACGAAATAGCTATATCATATATACACACATTTGTTAGAGCACACACTGACACAGCTGGGAGACACTGACAGCTCTGCAGAGCAAGACTAATTTCTAAGCACTGAAAATCACCTTGGTGGAAGGCTTAGGAGTGAAAATTATCCAGCCAATCTGACAGAGTAGTCATAATTTTGGCATCTAACATCTCAGTCATGCCTGAGCCACAAATTATCTTTCTGCCTCAGCAGAAAGTAGAGGTCTTCATGCTTTTTGTTGACATGGCAGACTTGATCACTGGCGACAGAGGTTAGGAAAATAAGAGAGGTGAGTTTTGCACTCTGCTTACTGCCAGTGAAGACAGAGGCATAGGACAAAGAGGGGAAAGATCCTGGCCTGTTCCCCACTTTGCTGGTTTCCCACAAGCTCTAAAATTCCCTTTCTGGAGCTCTGTAAGGAAAAACCACAATTCTACACACTAAAGTGCAACTAAATCTGCCAGCAGTGTAAATGGAAGCAAGTGAAATAAAAGCCAATCTAGTACCCCTTAACTAAAACTGGAGTATATCTCAGGTTGTCCCTCAAATTCCATCAGAAGATGGTACCACAAAGACAGCAAGAAACCTCCCCCAGCTCCTCCCTCCTGGTTGGTGACTTCTGGCAATGAACACCCAAAACACACCCCAGAACTACAGCACCTAGAGTCAGATTTTTCTGGTTTGTAGCCCATAAACCAGCAGGTTTGTAGCAGGTATTTTACAGCATTAATTAATGAAAGCTATGCACCACTAATCTAAATGGGAGCCTGATGCTGCAGTCCACACCTAAGCTCCAGACACAACAATTCAGATCCCAAATTTTGCTGTGCAGATGAAGTGGGTAAGAGACACTAGGAGGGCTCTCACTCCTTCCCCCTCACAACAGCCACGTCTGTGCACTAGAGAACTGCAGCAACACCAGGAGGGTGCCCAAAACTGCAATTGCTTTCAAATATCATAGTTCTCCCTCCTGCCCTATGCTGAATTTGCCCACAAAAGCAAGACTGAATTTCCAAGGAGCTATTGGGGTGAGGCACTCTCAAACCCTTCAGCTGATTTAAGGCACCTGTTAGTCATATAAACCCCTCAGTTACCTGTTTCAGAAGGCAGAGCAGCTGCAGTCACCAGGCTTGAGTGAATCAGCCTCACCTGTTCCATTGTGCATCGGAAGAGCCAGCTGAGTTATCGCAGAGCTCCTTGTGGCTTCGGGCTCAGGTCTGCAGCACCACCACAGAACCTGTATTTATTTCCATGCTGTGCATTTTTTGTAAACTGCTGATTGATACATGGAGAAAAACACTCCCTTCACTGACTTGATGCCATTGCTACTGCCCACAGTTACTTTTTGATCCTGCTGGCATTAATCCTTGCTGTCATGATGGTCAATATCACAATCTCCCACTTGCCCTGGAGCTCTTCATCCTTTTTGTTATTACAATGGGAATAGGAGTTTGGGAAGAAAAGTTCCTGTTTTGTTCTCCCCCTTCTTCTGCCCTTGGCCACTGAGTCTGTTCCTTCTTTACTTTGCAGGCAGTTTGTCCAAAGCCACTAATGACTTCTCCTGAGCCTGATGATACATCAGAGGTAGATTCCCCAATACACCCTCACACTGGAAACCCTCCCATCCCATGAACAAACATTGTCTGCCCCTGTGGGACACACTCCCACTCCTCTCCTTCCCTTTGTGTGACCAGCACGAGGACCAACCTCTCCAAGGACAAGGACCTTCTGGGGGGCTCATGGCTGAGAGAAATCCTACAAGACACAGGACCCTAGAATGGTTTGGGTTTGAAAGGACTTTAAAGATCATCCAGTTATACCCCATGCTATGGGCAGGGACACCTTCCACTAGACTAAGTTGTTCCAATCCCTGGCCAACCTGGCCTTGGACACCTCTAGGGATGGGACAGCCACAGCTTCTCTGGACAACCTGTGCCAGGGCCTCACCACCCTCACAAAGAACAATTGCTTCCCAGTATCTCATCTAAATCTTCCTAACATCTAATCTAAATCTATTCCCTTTCAGAAAACAGTCGGGTCTCTTTCCCAGCACTACAACACTGTACAACTGTCACCAACATCTTCACTCCCCATGGTGCCTCAAGCAGGCAGCAGTTCCCAGTGAAAGCTCTCTCGCCACAGGACATTAGCTCTGAGATGATAACACAGGACAGCTGGTGCCACCAAGCAATGTCCTCCAGGAGTTCACAGCACCAGCGATTTTCTACTCTGGGTCAGAAACAATCACCTCCCTTTCTCCTTCCTCCCCTCCAGCTCCAACACTTCAGCTTTGCAAGGTCATAAACACTGAGGAATAATTTCCAAGACACTACTCAGACAACCTTCAACAGCACTTCAGAAGGATGTCAGCAGAAGTCCAAGAGCTGAAACAAACCACCATGAGTGACAGGTCCCTCCTTTTGAGCCCAAAACCCTTCCAAGCAATACAAAGCTGTCACAGAGGGAAGCGGAGCTGGCTGAAATCACACACAGCTCCATTTTGCTGTAGCACATCCACAAACTTCCCAGCCCAGGCTTTGAATCAATGGCACTTTGTAGTATTTCTTTTCTCCCCTCCTCACCGTGCCTGCCTCAGGAATTCTTTATCCCTTTGAAGCAAGCTGCTACATTATCTAATTTGCTACCCCCAGCGGGTGAGGCACAGTGGCATTTTGGGTTCTTAAGATTGCCACGTACACAATTTTCCCATTAATTTTGATCCTGCTTCGAACAAACAGTGCAGACAGCATGGTCCAGTGGTCCTTCCCACTAATAGCAAGAACAAGCAGAGCAGACAAATTCAGTTTCTGAGAAGCAGCAAAAAGCTCATTAGGCTGGGGAGGAAGAGAGGTGGTAATGTAAATACGAGAGTAACCTTATCAAAAGAGTATGTTTAATGCTAACAAGGAAAAAAAGAGTCAGTGCTGCACCTGACATGAATATCATGAGTTTCCAGTAGCAGGTTCTGCACTAGGAAAAATGTAAAATTTGACAATGTATCTCCAGCAGCTCCCCGTACACCACACTCCATGCCTGGATACTACCCCGTGCTTCCAGCAGTGGACTTCCCCAGCTCACCTACCGCCCTCCTGAGAGGGCTGCAGATGAAGCTGAGCACCCAAGCACACTCCCACAGACAATCCGTGACAGACAGGCACACCCCCCAACCAGTGGGGAACCATTTATCACCAAAAAACCAAAATTACTCCGTCCGCTTTCTCAGCCCTGATCCGAGGGGGGGAAAAAAAAAAAAAAACACTAAAAAAACCCAATAACAGTACTATGAAACAGCACCCAAAGGCAGATTTAGGAAATAAAATTCACAACTCCACCATACAGCAAAGCTCCTGGAGTTGGCCCCAGTCCCCTTTAGCACCTCATTGCGTGCCAGGCAAATAAGCTGCTTCTCTGTCTCTAAGGAAATCGCTGCCTTAGCATATATTTTCTCCTCTCACCATGTCCTGTATGTTATAGTCACTCCTTCCTTCTAAACCATCCCCAGGTGTTAAATACCTCACTAATCTCTGAGCAACTGTTCTCACCTGGCTTTGGAGCCTGATGTTTCTAGTTCTGATCAGAGGGTTTGTTTACCCAAAAGCTTCCCTACTTTCTCTAATCCTGCCCAATAAAACGTTTGTACAGACAGACTTCACCTTTACATCCACAGCCAGGGCCCCTCTCCTGTCCCCTTACTGCTTTTTTTCTGCAATTGCAAAGCTGGGAATAAAACCCGAGGACTTCCAGGACTTGAAAACAGCAATGGCAGCCAAATTATATGGGGACAAGCTTTTAGCAGAGCCTGTTGCAATAGGGACCTACAAACTGGACAGGGTCTCTTCATCTGGAGAAACTAGAGTGACAGGACAAAGGGGAATGGTTTAAAACTAAAAGATGAGAGATTTAGAGGGGATACTGGGAAGGAATTCTTCTGTGTGGGGGTGGAGAGGGACCAGAACAGGTTGCCCAGAGAAGCTGTGGCTGCCCCATCCCTGGAAGTGTCCAAGGCCAGGTTGGATGGGGCTTGGAGCAGCCTGGGATAATGGAAGGTGTCCCTGCCCATGGCAGGGGGTGTAAGTGGATGATCTTTTAAGGTCCTTTCCAACCCAAACCATTCCATGGTCTCCAGCAATCTGGCTGGAGACACCCTCAATGCAAGCATGCCCCAGTAATGGCACCGATGCTTTGGAACACACCAAAGGATCTGGAGATGCTTCTCGTGGGAAATAACTTGATCCCGAAGGTCCAGCTGAAAAGCTGCTTCACAGAGCGCAGCCACACTTTCGCAGGGCTGGCAGTGCCAGGAACCACTGCTGGTTTTCGGGATCAGGCAGGTTTCTGAGAGCCCTCATCCTGTGCCCTCCTGCAAGGGACTGCCGTTTCGAGAACATCTCCGGTTTTCCAGCATTTTCCTGACCCCTAGTGACAAGATGTGGCTGTACAGCAGCCGCTTAACATGCAGTGCCGAACTCTCCCTGAATAAATAAGGAACAAAACTCTTTAACATGGCAAAATGGTTTCCAGATCTGTCAAGATACTCACCCTCCGCAACCCCTGCAAATTTGCCAGAAAATCCAACCTGTTTAACAAAGAGATTCAAATTTGGATTCAAGATTGGACTGAAAGTCAGGAAACAAGCTGAAGGAATACAAGAAGCTTCCCTTGCACCAGGCTCCAGCTGTGCGCAGGGAAGCCAAGTTACAGGACTAATCCATCAGCAAACCAGACAAAACAAGGGGTGGGGAAAAGGCAGTTTTGATGGATTGTCTTCTTTTGGGGCAAATGCATCCTGTTGCAGGGACCTGGGTGACCTTGGCAAGGCCACAAACTCCATGATCTCACCACTGTCTGCTACAGACCATGGAGCAAACTCCTGCGAAGCTGAAGGACAAGACCTGTGACACAGGGGTATATTAGCTGCCAGGACCCAGGGCCCTTGTTTTTGGTTTCAAGGGCAAACACAGAGTCCAAACAGGATTATTCTGTCCCAGCTCTGAGTTTCCAAATCTAAACCATGCCAGGTTTCTCCATGCTTTGGCTTGGAACAGGCGGTATCTTCCAGCACCAGTCTGACACAGAAGGGATCCACGGCAAAGTGCTTTTGGATACTTTGGACTACTCGGGTTTGCATCATCCCCCTCTGGGAAACCTCCCTTCCATGAAACACTGCTCACTCCTGTATGCTCTGATATTCCTTGGAAACAGTCACCTCCCACTTTGGGATTCATGTTTTCAACATATTAGAAGTGGTTATGCCATTTTATTGCTATTTTTTCCACCTTATTTTCCATGCAGGGTACCTCCACTCTGCCTGACACAAAGAACCTTCACCTAACACTCACTGTGAGCAGAATAAAGCCCCAGTTTCTGCCAGCCTCCAATTTATTTTGTTCATTGCTCTGAGGGCCTCACTGATTTTGATAAAACATTGCTACAAGAGGAAATCTCGCACATAACTAATTAATGCTTCATTTCTGTTTATTGGGCCCTTTTGTCAACTTAAACTTGTCACACCTGCCATAAATCCCCTCCGGTGCTAAACAAACTCTTAATTAAACCTATTGTGCCATGAGAGCAAGGCTTCAGATTGCAAATGATGAAGGAGTTTGGCCCACCCTGGCTTAAAACACCCTTTGGGTCACAGCTTCTCTGGGTAACCTGTGCCAGGGCCTCCCCACCCTCACAGGGAAGAATTTCTTCCCAATATCCCATCTATCCCTGTCCCCTGCCTTCCCCCTTGTTCTCTCTCCCCAGGCCCTTGTCCAAAGTCCCTCTCCAGTTTGTTGGAGCCCCTTTGGGCACTGATTTGCTATTCTTGATTACTCCTCTCCCAGAAAGACAGACTGGGAGAGCTGGAGGTGTTCAGCCTGGAGACCCAAACCACCCAAACAACACTTGTTGCTCTGTTAGGCCATCAAAATGTTTCAAGGAAAGTGAAATGAGGAGGGAGGGGAAAATTCAAAAAGCAAATTTTGAGATGGGAGACAGAACACTGCTCTCAAGCAAAGCAGCTTTCTGGGTCAAATATATTTTGTTAAAAAGTTATTGACAAAATATCAGTAGGTGAGTGATATGAGACCTCCCTCCAAATATGCAGAATCCTGTACATGTGTGAGTTTAGCTGCCACCAAAAGCAGCACAGCTCTAAAACAGACAAAAAGGAGAGGGAAAAAGAGCAAAAATCTGTTCCTAGTAAACAGGTTCACCCCTTGCACAGGGTGCAAACTGCTCTGAGCAAACACCTTGCCCAACACCCCTTAATAAATCATTAAAAACAAACCTAAAGGGTCCCATCTCAGAAAGGGAAATTAAAGCTGTGCAGAGGGGGAACTCAGAGGTTCAGAAGTTTGAGTCAGCCAAAGGATTCCCCTGGACACAATTCCACAATGTAGAGTGAGGAAAATCACAGCTGCCCTGTTGTTTTTCAGGATCAGCCCATCCCTCTGCAAGAAACCCCTCCCATGGAAGGTTGGCATTAGTAGGGTTAAGGCTGGATTTATCACCCAGGAGAGAAAATGCCATTACAAAGGAGCTGAGCAATCAGAAGACAGTGTAAGGAATCCTATTTCTCCTCATGTTCTCAACCTCTAGGGAGCTGAGGTGGCCATCGGTTGCTCTGCACTGGCAGCACACATGTCACCAAGGGAAACAGGATCAGCTCCCAGGCAGGCTGGAGTAAAATCCAACGGAGCGAAAGCCAGGTAACATGAGAGATTTGCTTCCTGCCCATCTCCAGATCAATAGGGAGGCCGACAGGGGCACTGTTACCCAGCCCAGCTGCCCTCAGTTCACCTGCTCAAACTATTATTTACAGGGGCTCTTCTGCTGGACTGTGATGAAACTGTCAATCTAGCAATTCCAATTTAGGCCAAGAAAATATTCTGCTGGCCTTTCCCAACCTTACAAGCAACCCCACCTCCTGATTTCATTGCTGGAAACCTCAGAGCACACCTCCTCCTGCCATCCACAGCAAAGCTTCCAGCCTCGCATCTGCACATAATTATTTTCTTCTGAGGTGCTTCACTGCTCTCTAAGTCTTTTCTCTGCGGACAGACACTCAGGATCTCCCAGGACACAAAAGATGCTCATTTTTCCTTTTCATTACCCTGGCAAACAAATATACAGAGGGGAGGAAAAAAAAAAAAANAAAAAAAAAAAAAAGGCAGGATTTGCTTCTCTCTATGTTGCCTGCTGGAAAAACAAATCCTCTCTGTGGTACCCACAATCCCTTACAGTAGAAAACAAAATGTGCACAGAGTATATACAAGGGATGTTATGTCACACTGTATTAAAAAAAATCTGGAATTAGTTGCTTCAAATGTGAAGAAAGCCATGAGGGAATAGCAGGGGGCTGAATTTCTGTCTGCCACGTACACCAGCACAGTAAAAAATTGTTGTCAGCACTGGAAAATTGCCCATCCTGTGGGTGGGTTTAGCAAACGACGAGCTGCAGGACATGGGCACAAATCCAGCTGGCCTGGAGAGGTAAAATGCCAGGGAGCAGCACTCAGCATCCACGAACACACCATTCCCTCGGCAACGGAAGAAAACACCTTTAAAACCCTCGGAAGTGTTGCGGGGCACTTCGCCTTCTTCCGCCCTATTTCCATGGCTCTTACTCTACGTGCTGCGATATAATCCCGGCAGTCCCAGACAATGCAGCTGGTGATTATCGGTGCACTGAGCTCATGCATACGCTCAGCCAGGACCCCCGTCACACTCCTCACACGTGCTGCCAGCAGCATCCAGCGGTATCGGCTTCAACTGCCCCCTCCATCCCTCTCCACCTTCTCCTTGTGCCCCAGGTTAAGGAAGTGATCCGCAGGAGAGGGGTGGGCGGTTGAGAGGGAAAACGCATCGTGGCTCCGTCGTGCAGGGCTTCCAAGAGACCCTGTCTGGGCATCCCCCGAGCCCCACAGCCCCGTACGGCCCCTCAGGCAGGCGGCCAGTGTTGGGAAGGCTCGGCTGGCCGTGGGTGGACCCAGTAGCCTCGCCACGCCTCCCGCCATCCCGGACAAGCCTCGGCTCCAGCGGGTTCCGACACGGCGAGCATCACCCGACCCGCACCGGGGACAGAGGCCACGGAGACCCGCGGGCCATGGTAAGTCGCTGCTGGGAAAGCCGGCTGTTTCTTCTGCCTTTTCGAAGGTGGAAATGTTTTAGCGGCAGATCCACGCTCTGAGGAGAGACAGGAGGGAAGGGAGAAAGGAGCAGAACGCTGCGCAGTGGTTAATCAGTAACGCGGGAGCTCCGTCGGCTGCTGCTGAATTTCCAAAGGCAGCGCCCTCCAGGCTCATTCCTCTATGAGGGGGAGGGAGAGGATCCGCCAGCAACGACCTCCCCACACATTCTGTAGGACAAGGACGATCCCCACGTGTACGATCTGCATAGCCCTGCAACACCACCCGGGGCGGCTGGAAATCGGCTTTTCCACGGCAGCATAAGACCGTGGGCCTTGTGGAATACACCACTCCAGTCCTGCCTGCTTACCCAGGGCTGTGCCTTGTACCTTCTCCTAGGTGGAAAGTCATACCTTTCATTGGGAAAAAATTCCTCCCTGTGAGGGTGGTGAGGCCCTGGCACAGGTTGCCCAGAGAAGCTGTGGCTGCCCCTGGATCCCTGGAAGTGTCCAAGGTCAGGCCTGGATGGGGCTGGGAGCAACCTGGTTTAGTGGAAGGTGTCCCTGCCCACGGCAGGGGGGTAAAACTGGATGCCTCTAAGGTCCCTTCCAACCCAAACCATTCTGGGATTCTATGAAAGGGAAGATTCTAGTTAGAGCAAAGAGGGTTCAAACTCTCCCAATTTCCCGTGCTGGTTCCTTTCCCTCAGTTGCACAATGCATCTACTTGGTTTTCTGCTGGCAAAAAAAAACAAAAATAAAAATTCCAACTCCTTGGCAGTTGAGAGCCAGCAGAAGAAAACAAAATAATTTCGTGTCTCTAATGAGAAGAGTGTGTTTTAAAGGACTGAGAGCACATGAAAGCATTTAACATGCCATCCTGACAAAACCAGCAGGCTGGCCAATGTCCTGGGGTGAAAAAGTAGGGATTGGAGTGGGGCAGAGGGCAGGGGGGTGCTCTAGGCAGAGGGTTTTCCATTACAAGACACAGCCAGAAGAGTTGGCTCTGTGTGGTCTGTGGGCCAAACCTCAGCCTGGCCCATGCCTCTCATTGGTGCTGGGCTGCCTTAGAGGAGCTGGGCTGGAAAAAGCCCCGGGGGCCATCCTCCCACATATTCACAATGGAGAAATGGGTCCAAGAACAATTACACCACATCCCTTTGTTGCTTTGCCCAGGGAAGGCTGGTTTGGAACCCAGCTCCCTGCATCCATACCCCTCTGCTCCAAGCAACAACTCCAGCTTTTACCTTTCCTCTCTTTAGCACTGAAAAAGAGCAGGTTTTAGCCCCTGGTCCCAAATCTTGGTGCAGCCTCTGCCCTATTCCCATCAGAGCCCCCCGTGGGTGCCCCCGTGCCAGCGCCCCGTGCAGAGCCATCCTCTTTCCCCACGTTATCCAGTTGCTAAGCAACCTGTGCCCGGCTTATCACACCATCAGCAGGGAAGGGCAACGGCTGAGGGTTTATTGAGCTTGTCATGTTTACTCACTACCTTCCCTCCCAGCCCACGGCTCGAGAGAGGACAGGGTTGACATTTGGTGGGTAGGGAGCGCGGTGACAGAGCCGGGGCTGGCAGGGAGTCGGCCAAAATATGCAGAGGCAAGGAAGGCCTTCCCCTAAACTCCTACAGCTGCAATGCCAAGGGAACAGGAAGCACCCCACCCCCAGCCACCCCACACTAGGGTTCAGTGACACCCTGGCAACTCTCCATTCCATGCAGTCTAAGGGTCACGGATACATAGACAAGTAGGCACCCATACAGCCAGGGGAATGGGGTATCATCTTTCCAATCTTACCAAAAACATGCAAGAACCACCCACAAAAACATCACAGCTGGTTCTTTGGTTTTGTACAGCCTGTGAACAGGGAAACCATAGGAGAGGATGATCTGCGTCCGTTTTTCAGTTGTTTAAGGTGCCATTTATGAGCACTGATGCCCAAGCAAAGTGTCTCAAGGTGCCGCTGACCAAATAGCCACAGAAAACTGGGCCAGATTTGTCAAGACTCATATCCAGCATGCCACACGTGGCTCTACAGCACATAAAGGAAAAGATATCGTGAAGAGATACTGTTCTTTATCATCACCAACTGGAAAGATCAACTCACCCAAACCTGACAGAGCTCAAGGAACGTTTGGACAATGCTCTCAGGCACATGGTGGGATTCTTGGGGCTGTCCTGTGCAGGGCCAGGAGTTGGAGTTTGATGATCCTTGTGGGTCCCTTCCAACTCAGAACAACTTATGATTCTGTGAAAGAATTTTAACTGCCAGAACATACCATTTCAGAGAGCAGTGCCCCTGTGCACTCACTCCTGCCTTCCCTATGGAGCCAAAGCAGAGCTGGCTCAGGCTGCCTCCATGCCCAAGAGCTTCATTTTAGTTTCATCTCTGCCTATAAACACTCCTCAAAGCCAAGAACTGCTGCTTCCCCACTACCACCCCTTAAAAACTAAGTACCAGCAGCTCTGCCCAAGGCAGAGCTCAACCACAATCCCTCCCTCTGCCCTTTGTTCCTCACAGACAGAAATAGCCTCTTAAACTCCATTGTAATATAAAGGAGATGGGAAAAGGAGCTGAACTGCAGCTTAGTTCTACACCACTTAGATCTACACCACTTCTTTCTCCTCAAAAGCAGGCTCCCAATAAATAAATAAACAAACAAATAAATAAATGAAAAGCCCTCCTGCTTTGGGAACCCTAAAGCAACTCTCAGATCTAGAAATTATCACAAGAGCTTCAGCTTTTTAAGCTTTTTTTTTCCCCCAGAAGATTATATGTAAAATAAAATATATTTTGGAGTTTAACTTTCCACAGGTATCATTTCTGAGTACCTCAGGCACTGTGTGAGGTGTTGCAGGTGGGAGGCCAGAAGGGACCAGATGGATTTCCTTGGTACATGCAGAATGTATTCCAGGCAGGGAGCAGAGGACATTGATATTCCAACCCTCCCACCCACTCTGCAGCTGCCTCCATGTTCCCATAACTCCACAACCCCATGGGATGCCTCATTGCTCTGAATATCTGCTTCATCCCACCTCTGCCACACTGATCTTCTCTTCCCTTTCCTTCCATGGTGCCAGGCAGGAAAAGCCCACAGGCTGAGCACAGAGGAGAGGGAGCAGCTGCTGCCAAACCTGCGAGCTGTGGGGTGGAATGAGGTGGAAGGCAGAGATGCCATCTTCAAAGAGTTCCACTTCAAGGACTTCAACCGGGTAGGAGCACCAGGGGCACAGAGTTTTACAGACTGGGACACTCGGTTTGCGGAGCAGGGAGTCCCCTCTGCAAAGCTCAGCCAAAGAAACCCCTTTGTGTCTCTCCTGAAATGGAA
This sequence comes from Dicrurus megarhynchus, assembly GCA_013399195.1. Taxonomy (NCBI): domain Eukaryota; kingdom Metazoa; phylum Chordata; class Aves; order Passeriformes; family Dicruridae; genus Dicrurus; species Dicrurus megarhynchus. Next base: position 529,310 of record VXAD01008109.1, read on the forward strand.
TGGCTGAGCAAAATAACCTACCCAAGACACCCAAAGTGCTCGACCCAGCATAGAGTTTGTCTGGGAAACACTCCTCAGGAAGAGGAAAACCCAGAGAAAACTCCCAGAATATCCCAGGCCTTGCATTTGGTTGAGTTATCTAGACACAGGCAGTGTAAAATCAATAGTAATGGGGTGAAAACCAATATATTGCAGGTTCAGAGTTAACTTTTCTTCTTACTCTGCAGGCCTTTGGCTTCATGACCAGAGTGGCTCTACAGGCAGAAAAACTGGATCACCATCCTGAATGGTTCAATGTGTACAATAAGGTAAGAAACAGGGACAGTGGGGACAAAGCAGAGCACTTCAGGAAGCAGATCCCTTTATTGAGGGATAAAACAGGAGCAGCGAGTCCTGTTCACATCAGCAGGACCTCTTCCCTCAGATGCTATTTCCATATCACAGCCAGCCTGTGGCTATCACAGATCCTTTCCTCCTCCTTTTTCCCTGTCCAGCTGAGCAGTAGCTGCCATAGGCTGGCACCAGGGTTGCTTTTTAAAATCAGTATCAAGTAGCAGCCACAGGAAAAGCTTCTGGGGAAAAGAGTGAGTTGAAAATGGGCACAGGTGGCCAGGTCAGGGGTGGCAGTGACAGCTTGTGGCCAGGATGAGCTGTAGGAAGGAGAAAAACCAGGCAAAGTGCCAGAGCACCTTTCCCACCCCAGGGAATTCTGCTAACAAGTTTGGAGCTACTGCCTCATCAGATGCAGCACTGGGGGAAACCAGCCCTGCTGTTTCTGTCAGCAATACTCAGCCTGTCTGTCTGCCTTAGGTTCATATCACCTTGAGCACCCACGACTGCGGGGGTTTATCAGAGCGAGACATCAACCTGGCCAGCTTCATCGAGCAGGTGGCAGCTTCCCTCTCCTGACCAGGGATACACACAGCCAAAAATCCACTGTGCCACTGTGTCCTGCCTAGATGGCTGCACCCAGAGCCTTCTCCCACTTCCAAGCTAGATCCTGGATAAAGACTGCCTGACACCTTGCCAACCTCCCCAGCGCAGCTCAGATGGATGGAGATACTTCTCAGGGTGCATGTATCCATCTCTGATCTTGCAAATTCCATCCTTAAACCCTTCGTTAGCCATGAGATCCCACACCCCCCCCCACTGCTGAGCATTTTACCAGTAGTCAATCATAAAGTCATGGAATATCTTAGAGTCATGGAATGGTTTGGGTTGGAAGAGACCTTAAAGATCACCTCGTTCTGTGGGAGGTCCTTCCTTGAATGTTGCCATCACCTCCTACTCCAGCCCCACCTCCGACATGGGAGGTTCCTCCTTGGAGGAGGACTCCCTGGGCGGGACTGGGGTGTACAACCTACCCTTTCTTCTAGAAGAGAGGCGTGCCCAGGGTCCTGAACCTACCCACCCTTCTGGAAGGTTCTTCCGCGTTCGGTATTTTATTGGTTATTGTTCATTGTACCCTCCCCTCAATTGTTTTAATTGGACCCTGAACCCTTGTGCCCTCCTCCTGTCCATCGCCCCATTGGCTGTTTCCCCCAACTCCTCCCAGTTCTCCCTTCGCTTTTGACCAGCTGTACGCCCCTGCCCCTCGGAGTTCTCCCTCCATTACTCTCCCTCCCAGATCCCCTCACCTATCCCTGCAATAAAGGAGACCTCGGGGGAGACCCCCTTCCGCAACCCTTTGCCTCCGAGCCTTGATTCCACCTGCGCCTCGTTTGCTTCTTGCCTCGGGCAGCCCCACCTCTGCGTGAGCCATCCACACCACGCTGTGAAGCGGCTTTGTTGGGCTTTCGGGCATTCAGGGGCTGGCGCCTTGGTGGAGGGCGACCAGGAAGCCAGGCCCAATTACAACATCGTTCCAGCCCCTGCTGTGGGCAGGGACACCTTCCACTAAACCAGGTTGCTCCCAGCCCCATCCAGGCCTGACCTTGGACACTTCCAGGGATCCAGGGGCAGCCACAGCTTCTCTGGGCAACCTGTGCCAGGGCCTCGCCACCCTCACAGGGAAGAATTTCTTTCCAATATCCAATCTAAACCTATTCTGTGTGAATCCATTCCCCCTTGTCCTGTCACTACATGATCTTGTAAAAAGTCCTCCATGTTTCTTGCCAGTTCCTTCAGGTACGGGAAGGCTGCAGTTAGGTCACCCCAAAGCTTCTCATCTCCAGGCTGAACAATCCCAGTTCTCTCAGCCTTTCCTCATGACAGAAGTGCTGCATCCCCTCTGATCATCTTGATACCTCCTCTGGACTCGCTCAAACAGGTCACATCCTTCCAGAGTCATGTTACACCATTGCACCAGTAAATCGGTCCAGCCTGCCCCCATCCAGCCTGTGTTGTTGCTTCTTACCTCCTGGAACGTGCTTTCTGCCTAAAACATGTTTTGTGAACCCTCTGGCTTCTCTGTAACTAAGCAGCAACATGCTGTGCAATCTGTCATTGCTGTAACCCCTCTCTAGCAGTAGGCACATGGTCTCACCCCAACTGGAACCAGCCTTTAGTAGGATACCAACTGAAAATGTTAACAATATTTCAAGATGTTACAATAAACATCTGGTTTAACTTGATGGCTCTTTGGAAAGAGGCCTCACTGATCAAATGACACCAACAGGTTTTCCCAAGGGCAGGTACTGCCCTGACTGCTCTCAAGAAGGTGCTTCTGCCATGGAAAAACTTCACACAGAAATGGCAGGTGCCTTCACCTCAGAGTGACTGGGGTCCAAAAGACAAAGAGATGAACAAAGCCGGAGCAGGTAAAAACTCCTTATATAAAGTCACAGCTGTGCTGTAGCCAAGGCACAAGCACAGGGAAAGTACAACTAAAAGGCACAAAAGCAACACAGCACCTGGCCACGCGCTGCTTAGGGTGGAATACTTCCCAAAAAGAGGTTGTGGGTGGATTTGGTGGTGCAGGATCTTCACTGATACAATGAACTATCTCCCGTAAAACCAACAGCATTTGCTTTCAGCCCAACAGTCTGGGGAAAAATACTACAAACATCCAGTTCGGGTCTTTTTTCCTTCTCTTTTTTTAACCCTTTAAAGTTCTACAAAGTATTAATAGAAAATCCGTAGCTCTTAACTTCCAGCATCTTTGAACATCACACACAAGATGCAGACACGGACACCACCTTCATTTCGACAGAAGGACAGAGCAGCCCTCAGGCAGAGTTAGTAAGATTCATAAGCCATCCTCCCTGCCACAGACCAGGCTGTGCATGAGGAAATTCCAGGAACAGGTCCCCATTCATTCAAATGAGCACTGAAGCAGAAAAATAAGAGCTCAGTGAGCCTAGATAGCTAAATGCACCATTTTAATACAAACCAGGCCCATTTTCACCAGCTCTCCAGCTATTTCAGGCTCCAGTTTGACAGTGGCATATCAGAGCAATGCAGACAACTTGCAGACAACTGCCATAAGATCAACTTGTCCCATCTGCCCATTAAAAAGTCCACATGGATTTATTGGGCAAGGTATTATTGTGTTGTACGCAACCCTTCCGCTTCCCTCTCCCCAAGTCATCAGAAAAGTGCAGATGAAATCCATGGCATGAAGACACACATCTCTTCTTGGTCCATCCCATTGGATATTCTTCATTCTAGTACCTAAGAACAGGCAAATCCCTTGGGAGTGCTTTGTACAAGCAACAAATTGAATGTCCCGCTTGGAAAACAAGGACAATCCTTGGAAAATCCTGCAGGAATTAACAGTGGCAAGGACCCCTCCAGGTCTAAAAGTATCATTCAGTTTCAGATCATAATCCAGTTAATCAAATTCTTCCTTTTTTTTCTCTTTTAAACAATCACACAGTGTAAATCCATTTTCCCAAGACCATTTGGCATGATAAAATAGATACAGATTACATATTAGGTGACAAGGATGAATAAAAACTACACACCAGGGAACTACAGTGGCCTATTCCTGACCACAGGATTACATTTACAAATACACATGGAACAGTTAAACCCACAATTATTATTAATAAGCAAAGCCCAGAATAGAATACATTGATTTACAAATAACATCTTCAAATACATCCAAAAATGTGAAATGGAGCACTGATCTGTTAGCTCATCTACTTCCTGGGAGGAAAATGCAACCAGGGAAGGAAGAGAAGGGAGTTTCTCTCTCCTTCAGCCCACCCCATTCCACCCCTTCTTTCTTTTAAAGCAGAAACAAAAAGAGTACCTCCCTTTGTTCTGTTAAATCTCAGTTCCAAAGAGAACCATCACAGCAGCCAGACACTTAAGACTGTCTCCAAAGTACTGCAAACTCAGAGATACAGTAACGGTCACATTGGCAAGACCTTGAGAGAATAAATAGGTCCAACACAAACTGCCACAGCTGATATCACCATCAAGAAACTCTCGGGTAATTCAGTGATTTCAAAAGGGCTCAGAGACTTGCATAAAATCATCAAGTTCAGGGCCAAAATACTTGTGTCTCCTAGCACAGGGAATAAAGCTGTTGGAAAGCCAGGATCCTTCCCACAATGGCTGGGCCCAAGGCTGCACTGGCTTGTGCAGTAGCTGGTAAGTGACCTCATTCCTTAAAATTCTATGCTTCAGCCAGGGTCAGCTTCAGGCTAACAAGCTACAGCAAAAAGATGCCTTCAAATGCCTTGCACAGGACTGTGCAGACAGGGCATGAAGTCTTCACCCGCGTGTGGGATTCTCCCTGGGAAACACTCTGTTCCATGCAAAAAGGTGAGAGGAAACATGGGAAAGCCCTGCAGGAGTAACTCCAATGCTACTTAAGAGATTCTGGCTTGTCTTTGAGGCCACAACTGCCTCACAAGGCTGTGCTGGGAAAACTCACTCACCCTAAAAACAGTGAGGAAAAATAGGAAGGCTGAGCTACGTGCCAAGGCTTGAACACTTCTGACCTGCTGCATCCTTTCCTCTGCTTCTCTGAGCTCTCCCAGCATCTTTGTGATATTGTGAAGGGACTTGGCTCATTACAACTACTCTCCTACCTAACAGGCAAGGGTGCTTCCTCTGAGGCCTTTGAGGTTTGTTTTCAGAATTAGTACCGTAAAGAAACAACCACAACCAAGGTCACGGTCAACAGCTGAACCCTCCAACCCTCCCTGGCGTGCCACAAAAAAAATGCCAGAGAAGCATCAAGGCACAATGGTGAATGCCCTTTTGAGAATGTGCCTAAAAGAATCAGTGCAAAGAGCTGAGATTACTGCTATTACAAAAGTCACCGTTTTGATACTAAAAGACCGTGGTAAAAAAAAATTGTCTGCGCACGACATCCCTGTCTGTGACACGGACCAGGGCCTAGCTGGCTCTTCTACAGCATCATGAAGGGACAGTGTAAAACCTTCAAGTTCTGAACAGTGAAATGAGCTTTGCACCTCCCTCCAGATTTGTGCAAGGGAAAACAGCACTCCTGGGTGGTCATTGCATGTCTTCTGCAAGAGGCAGGGGAGCAAAACAGCCATGATGTACCTGGGGTTTTCAGTACCATCCAGTTCCTCTCTCTACTCCACCTGCTTCATTTCCATTTCTGCTGTTGTTCAAGAGATTCCAGAAAAGGATTTTGTGTTGGTTTTTTCTCCCCCTCAGCAGATATTGATTGCAGTCTCACTGAGATCTCCAGACGGGATTTCAAAAGGACGCGATGACTGCCTTCCCTCTGCCAATTTATCAGCTCTGCATTACACAGATATAAGGCTCCCAGCACTGTCTGTTAAATGCAGCAGCTTAGAGGAATACTCCAAAGAAAACAGAATTTCCAATTTATTGTCTGCTATTAACTTCTGGGAAGATTGGAGCCATGGAACACAATGTGAGAACTCAAATTTAACACTTGCCTGGACACTGGCTTAATATTAGGTCCAAGGAGGAGAAACAACATGGAATGAAGTGACATGCAGAATACCTGAGGAATTTGGAGCTGTGGAATGGACATTCAATTCATCATCAATAGCCATGATGAAAACAGGCAGGGGGGAGGAAGGAAAAGCCCTAAAACTGAAATTGGGCATGAAAACAATGCAGATTTCAGAACAGACTAAGACAGGGAAGGAATTTTTCCATATCAAGCCACCCTCAGACCTGCAATTGTAGGAACAAAGGAACTGCAATCTCTTTCCCTACAAAACCTTTGGAACCACCGCAGTGCTCACTGGCAAGGCACCGATCGTTGCACTACAGTCAGTGGTGGCCGGGAGAGCCGTTCATGTGCTTTTCACTGCTGGGAACATCCGTGCTGTAGAGGCCATCCAGGTATGCCTGGGAAATCTCCGCTACCAGGCTCCTGTCTGGGACGGACTGGGCCATTCCATAAATGGCTCCCTAAGCAGAGAAGAGCAGGCTGTTACACAGGAGAAACACCCTCAGCCCAAACACCCCCTCACTGTGTGCTGGCCTCCTCACCATGCCCGTGGTCTTGGCATTGAGGTCCTCCATGATGTCCTGGATGCTGTCCCTGACATCCTTCAGGAACTGCTCAGCGATGCCGGGCTTTGTGTGCAGCTGCGTGATGCAGAGATGGATGCTGGGCAGGCAGGGTAGAGGGCAGAAATTAAGTACCTCCCGTACACACAGCTCCACGTTTTCTGAGCAACCAATAGCAACAGAGCCTCCGTTGCCCTTCTGTGGCTCCTGATAACTGTGTATCTCCTTGAAATAGCATTCCACTAAGGGTAATCCCTGCAAAATGTTTGCTAGAACCAGCTCCTTCTTCCTTCCTTTTTGACTTCACAATTAGGTTAAAGTTTCTCACCTCATTCCAAGTACCTGTGGTGAGAAAAATGCAGCTGCCTGCAAGCCCTGCCATCATTTCCCTCTCCTTGCTCTGTAGCTTCTAAGCGATCACAAGAAGGAGGCACCCACCTCTGAGCTATCACCTCAGGCTCTCTAGACTTTGCTTTACATGGCCAGTCAAAAATCTTTTCAGTGCAGCTACATCTGGGAGCACTGACCCCTTCTGTCCACAAAAATCCAATTTCCCACTTAAGGAGTCTCTGACAAAGACTAATTTTACATTGAAAATTATCAACCTTTCACTGTTCTTTTAATTACTTTCATCTTCAGTGGGCAGGAGGAAGATAGTAAAAATAAATAAATCAATCTACAAACCCTCAGTTAACTAAGCATGAGATAAAGCCTTGGTTATTTGTATTTTTCTGCTTGTGTTAGATAGAGGTAAATAGAAAGGGAGCCTCAGATATGTCCTCTGCCAGGCTCATTAAAATTATTATTACTTTATCTTCACCACTGTATAATGGCAATTACAGAAGTGATTCCTGCTCTGCAGAGAAAAACTCTACATACAGTTTATCAGATATGGACAACAGCATCCAGCAAATAACAAGAGCTACATGGCCTGAACTTGACCATCTTGCATACATCTTGCTGAAAACATCACTCCTTGGTCTCCACATCTCACCTTGGTGGGAACTGTAGGACATTCAAGTTCCATCCTTTTGCAGCTAAAAAATTAGATAATCGATAGATGTCAAAAGTGTCCGAGCCTATGGAGAGGACAGACACCTCTGGCTTCCCAAAAATGAAGATGCTGTCGATTTTTCGCAATCTTGAAAAGAAGGAGGAGAAATGAAATGACTGATCAGGATTACAGGGTTCAGACATTCTGTTCACCCAGCTGGAGCCTTAAAGGAAAAGCTACAAAAGGGAACAGATGGCATATTCCCACCCAAAAATCATGCACCCAGCCCAGGCCATTGCAACTTGCCAGAGGACCCAGGTAATTACATACCCTAAAGTCAAGCAAACTCAGGAAGAAATGGAAAAGCAACAGAAGACAGAGCAGCAGAGAAAATCAGCCTCTCTCACACAGTCACCCAAGCACCCCAACAAGGAGGAGTATAACCCTTCTTTTGTCCTCCCTCCAGATTCCCCCTCAGCCACCACTGAGGCAGAAGGAATTCTTGAAGCAAAGTCAGCTGAATAAAGGTGCCTGCACCCCTCCCCTCTGTGCCCCTCAGCTATCTGGGCACAAACAAAGCATGTTCTCCCAGAACTGCCCAGTAGGTCCCTACCCAGCAGGTACCAGAAAAAAAACAAAATAAAAGCAGTTTGGGAGGAGGGGTCCAACCCAGGATTGAAAAGCAGGATCCAAACACTGAAGCACCCACATACTCAGATTCAAGGAAACGCGCTGTTTTAATGATCCTCTTCGTAGCTTCAACATAGCCCGACTCTCCGATGTGCAGCAGGGTTGCCCAACATGCAGCTATGATCCCACCAGGCCTGGAGCCTGCCACAGAGGGGGAGGCATAAATTCCCCCTTGCCAGTCAGGGGCTATGAAGAACTGGTACTTCCTGTACTCCTTGTCACTGTAGAGCACCACTGAGGAGCCCTTGGGAGCATAGCCATACTGCAAGAGGCACAGAAAGGGTTAGAAAGCAGAAGAGGGCACAGGAATGCATCCAAGCCCTCACCACGATTCCATTTGTTGATCTGCTGGAGAGCAGGAAGGCTCTGCAGAGGGCTTGGGACAGGTTGGATCCATGGGCAGAGGTTCAGCAAGGCAAAGTACCAGGTCTTGTCCTTGGGTCACAACAACCCCCTGCAGGCTCCAAGCTTGGGCAGAGGGGCTGGAAAGCTGGAAAAGGGCCTGGGGGTGCTGGTGACAGTGGCTGTACATGAGCCACTGTGTGCCCAGGTGACCAATGGCACCTGGCCTGGATCAGGAATAGTGTGACCAGCAGGACCAGGGCAGTGATTGTCCCTCTGTGCTGAGGGCTCCTGAGTGCTGCATCCAGTTCTGGGCCCTCATGGACAGAGAGACATTGAGGGCCTGGAGCATGTCCAGGGAAGGAAACAGCTGGGGAAGGGTCAGGGAGCACCTGGAGCGGCTGAGGGAGCTGGTGGGGGTCAGCCTGGAGAAAAGGAGGCTCAGGGGGACCTTCTCACTCTGCAACTCCCTGACAGGAGCGGGGAGCCAGGTGGGGGTCAGGTTCTGCCCAGAGAAAACAAGTGACAGGGCAAGAGGAAAAAGCTTCAAGTTGTGTCAGGGGAGGTTAAGGTTGGAAATCAGGAGAAATTTCTTTGTGGAAAGGGTTGTTAGGGATAAGGGGCTGTCAGGGTTGAAGGGGCTGCCCAAGGAGATGGTGGAGTCTCCATGCCTGGAGGTGTTCATAGAGTAACTGGATGTGGCACTCAGTGCTCTGGTCTGGTTGATAAGGTGGGGATTGGTCACAGGTTGGAATCAGTCTTGGAGGTCTTTTCCAGCCTGAGGGGTTCTGTACTTTGGCATACTGCACAAAGCATGTGAACAGAGCAGCCCCTATCCCCTGCACCTCAGTGCTCCTCCACACAGTAAAGAAGAAATGCCTGAAGGTCAGGATGGCAACATGAATCACACCCCAAAAATGAAAGCATTGGAAGACCCTTCTCCCCTCTCCTTACCTTGTGGGTATCAGCAGAAATGCTGGTCACACCTTCCACACTGAAGTCAAAGGGATGCTTTAGGGGGAACCCTGCCTTGTCCATGAAAGCAATAAGGAATCCACCCAGGCAGGCATCCACATGGAAGGGGATTTTGTATTTCACTGCAAGCTGTGTGTGAACAAGAGATCAGGGAACAAAATTATGTACCCAAACTCCAGTCACTAAAACGTATTTGGCATTTCATGGTTAAATGTTCACTGAACCCTTTGAAAGCATCACACCATTCTCAAGCCGTGGAAGACAGGAGATCTGGAAGGCCTGGCTACTTGTGGGATGCCTTTTTCTGCCTTCCACACAGAGGAAAAACAATGTGGCATTTTGGTAGTTTGCTGTGTTTGCCAAAGGAATGTGACAACATTGTCTGAAAGGAGTATCCTCAGTAAAGTAAAAGTGCATGAGCCAAATGAACATAAGGTCAGATGCCCTGGCTGGTCACATACAAAATAAATAACTGGAGCACAGAGAGGAAAGAAATCAGTGTGTTTGGAAAATAACATCCCAGCCCTCTGACTTGTACTCTCTCCATACATACCTCAGACTTCCACACAAATTTTGCCTACAACCAGCAGGCCCTAAATCAAAGCCTTTTCACCAAGTGGGCCATTCAGGTTGCAAAGAACGAGCACTTCTGGTTGGTCTCACAGTCACACATTCCCCCTCACTCCCAAACTACATCCTGCATATGCTGCTGTTGGTCAACACCTCATCTGAGGACAGTAATACCCTTCCAATCAGTGGGATCCCTCCACCAAATCCACTGTTTGGAATACTGGAACCCCTCTACTCTTCCTGTGCTGGTTTTACTGCTACAACACATAAGTTCCTAAAGGTAGGGGTGTCCTACCTCTGCCACCTCTTCAATGGGGTCCATAATTCCATGTGGGAACTGGGGAGCAGAACAGACCAGCATGGCTGTGTTCCTTGAGATAGCTCTCCTCATTGCCTGAAGATTTAAAGAGAGAAGATGCTCATATTCCATTTACCAAGTGCCAGCCTGCCAAAAAAGATAGAGAGTGAGAACATGCAGAGTCTGGTCTTAAAAACCAATGCACAAAAGTGTACAGAGAGGAAAGCAACGAGCTACAACCACTCATCCACTTGGAAATACCACAATATTTTTGTTCATCCTCCTCTGAAATCTGGGGCTATTTCTGAAATACGTAAATTACTTGATTCTAAATGAATCCCATGGGACAAAGCGATAACATCCAGTTATTTCAAATAAAACCTCATCTGCAATGACAGGCATTTATTCATGCTGTTTTTCATTGTTTCCAGAAAGCATTCCTCCCTCTTTATCCACTGACTTGCTACCTGGACAGGTAGATTTCTTGCTAGTTGCTGTACTATGCTAATTTCCTCACAGAAAGAGCCTAAAGTGATACCTGAACATCCACTTCCATAGCCTTGGTCAGTGGTATTTGGATCAGCTTCATCCCAAAGTAGTGCGCTGCCTTGTCAAAGGCCGCGTGGGCGCTCACTGGGACCAACCTGGAAAAGGAACAGATCAAATGAACATAACATTTGCTGTCTCCCATCTCGAGTGGCAGTGGCTGAACAGACTTAATTAACCCTGTTTTCTGAGGCCTCATATAATTATCAGAGCCTTAAATATTAGAGAGGGAAGAAAAGAACCACCAGTGTTTCGTTTCTTTTTACATTTTCCCCTCAAAGCAATTAACCACAGAAATATTTTCCATGCACCATCTAGAAAAGAAGCAACACATCAGAGACAGCAAATCCTCTATTAGCAGTGTAACAATTAGCACAATTTCTCATTTGAGCTCCAACCAGGCCAACTCCAGCCTCAGAATTTTCAGGCTAAGCCCTCTTTGATCTGAATAAATCCAAACCCTTGAATACTTCAAAGGGCCTGACAATCTCTGCTCAAGAGCAGAGCTGATCTGAGCAGGCTGTCTAGAGCAGCAGACGGGTATTGCCAAAATACATCTGCTCAGCACTGCCCTCCCCATGCCCAGCAACACCTCTGCCCCCCAGGCTGCTTTAAAACTTCCTGTGCTTTTGAACTGCTTCTTTCTACACAGGTTTCCCTCCTCCAGACAGAGATGGACAAGGAATAGGTGGTAATGAGCTATGAAATGAAGGATTATTGAGGTCCAGCAGCCACCTCAGCTCAAAGGGGACAGTAAATCCCACAAGCCCCCAAAAGAAAAAGCTGTGGTGGCACCACTCACATTTCTGGCTGTTTGATGCCTCTCTCATAAGCCAGGTCTCTGTATGCCTTGCAGGCCATCAGGATGCTCTCAGTTCCCCCAGATGTCATCTGTCACCAGAAAAGAAGCAAACAAGGAAAAATAACAATGGATGTTGCAGGAGGGAAAAGCAAAAAGGGGATGCAGGCACAGCATCTCTTGTCTCTGCTTCAGAGATGCACGGGACAGCTCAGGGTTTCAAGGGCACCAGAAGCCACTGAACAGCATGAGGCAACTTTCTGACACTCAGCTTGAAAATGCACATTTAAATGTTGGAATCCTCTGTTTAATTGGGATGAGGGAAAGGGAAAACAAGAAGTATTGAATTCCAGAGCCAAACAGGAGGGGACTACATTGCACAGTCACCTCACCTCACAAAACTACTCATACTTAAGCTCTTGATTACCTGGGGATTTTTTATCTGCATTACAGATTATTTATGCCACATATATGGAAACAACAAAGTTGATTCTGTGTTAAGTCAGCTGAAGTCCAGCAGGGTTTATTAGGTCTGGAGCAGTGCCACACTGAGGCACGGAGTCAGCTCAGGGTTGGCACCACTCCCGAGCTACAAAACCTTCCCAGAACCCGGAATGCTGCAGGACTCGGAGCTCTCTCCCACGTCCTCTCTGTAGAGGCCAGCCTAGGTCTGCTCAATTCCAGAGCTTCTAAGCCCTCAGGGACCCAAGAAATTTTACACCAGGAGGAATTTGTGCATTCCTCTCCCCAGCCAGTCCCTCAGTATCCACACAACCCACTAACCCTGCTGTCCCACCCCTCTTCACCCTGACCACAGGGTTTGCATCAGGAGGTGGAAGAGAGGAAGGCACACACAGGTTTACTATTGCATACTTGAACTCAGGAGCTGGTGCAAATACATAAATTAAACTCTTTATAGGAAGGAATTCCTCAAGTGGGACTGTCTCTTGTGGGTCAGCTCTTATGAGTTCCAGCATGCAGGGGACACTGGGCACAACCTTCCCCAGTAAAATTTTAACCTGGGAAAATGTGAGGTTGGTTTTTCAAGCAGCCTGCAGGACTGACGTACTGGGTGAGCCATAACCCGAGGATATGGGGTAGCTAGGACAGTTATACAGAGGTTCAGGGAAATGAGGAATCAAAACCTACTTACACTGCTTATGGGGAACTGATTTTGCTCCTCAGATCTGCTGAACCAACTGCAACTTCCCCTTTTAACCTATTCTGTCTCAAAAATAAACATAAAAAGGACCCAGTCACATTTGTGTGCCTTATGACATCTCTAAGTTTGAGTTTTCCTTTGGTTTTCCCCGCTGACATGGCTGCAAACCCCAGAAATGCCAAGAAGTGTGACTGGATGACAGTGACTAAACATTAAGTTTAAACATTAAGCGATAAGGAACAAAGTTCACAGCCTGCTAGGATTTGTTCCTAACACAATCCAAGCCAGCAGCAGCTGCTGCCACAGGCAGTGTGGAAGTGACTGTCACACCACCGACAATTTCTGCTTTTTGGGGGAAGTTTAAAAGCAACAGCTGTCAGAGATAAAACCTAACAGAGCCTCACACTGGATAAAGACATCGCTGCATTAATTGTGAAGCAAATGGATGTCAGCAGAAACACAATGTTTTAAGGGTTTTATGGGCTGTGTCACTCACTTCTCAATGTCCTTTATGAAAAGATATGTCAGGTTGTCAGTGATTACCTTCAGGAAAAAAAAACCCAGCTGGTGATAACACAGACTGCCTTCCCACTGGGTGGGAAAAGAGGAATGGGATTATTGCATACTTGTACCTATCCTTGCAACACTGCTTTGGATATTGCAATGATTGTGAAAACTTTACTAGGAAGGACCTGGGGATCTTGGCATTCGTGTTACTGAACACCAGGGCTGCTCCTTGTTGGGCAGCATTTCTTACTCTCACCTAGATAATCTGCTCTTGAAAAAGCAGCTTCTGTACAGTCTTATTCCCATTTCAATTATTCCACCAAAACACCAATATCTTGCCTTCATATGTAACAAGCCTTTCCTCAAAGCCCAGCTTTATCCCCTACATGGCAATGCACACACAGTTTTGGGTAGGTCAGAGCCAACACTTAGCAGCAGTCAGTCACATGCAGGGTAAGGAAGAGCATCCCAGGATGGATCCTTCTCCCAGGCACCCAGACTGGCATGCAGACAACCACACAGAAAGCTTGTTCAGGCAGCTGAAAATCCACCCAAAAAGCTGAATTTCAGCCAGCTCAGCTTCCTAAATTGGCCCACAGTCAGCACATCATGAGTCTCCACCACAGAGAAGTGCCAGAGTCTGGAGCAGCACATTTAGCCTAGCACAGCTCCAACAGCAAAATCCTCTTGGTCCACATGGATTGTACCTGTGGATGGAGCCTGCTCCTTTACAGGAGGCTTTGTCAGCTTAGCCACCGACAGCAAACTTGTTCTGCGGTAGCCAGAACCTGAATCACTGTCACAGGATCCAACTTCCCCAATGCCTGCGGTGCCAGCACCCGGCCAATGTGCGGTGATTCAGCACCCACCAAGGGCTCACACACATTCTTCTCTGCCCTCAAAGAAAGTCCACAGGCTCAGGCCATGCCAAGGGGAAAAGGGGCTGGAAACAAGCATTATTTTAAGCAGCTCTGCAACCCTGCAATATCTTCACAGGCCAGGCAAAGTGTGGAGAAAAAGGAAAGCAAGCAGACATTTTGTGTTCTTGATTTATTTGTTGTTTTCCAAATGGGAAATTCCAACAGGGAATAAATATACCTCCTGCTTTCCAAACTTAGTATATCCATTGCTCCCTCCCTCCAAATCCCAGTGCTCTGGAACCTCGACATTACAACAGCAATGAGATGTGGTCCCTATTCCAGGATTTCTTTGGCCAGGCCACTGTCAAACTGTCAGACATTAAAGAACCACTTTGGTTCATGGTCTTTAAAGTTTTGCTTCCATTTTCACATGAATAAACATGTCCATCCAGACCCTGGAGACAAAGCTGATGGAAAGTTTCACTGAGCTGAACTACCCCACAAATAAAAAAAAGCAAACTACAATTTATTTCTAGGGTAACAGTAAAAAACCCCACCACAATCCACTGCACAATCATAACGTTGTAGCAGCCTCCCATAAAACCCCTGGAAACCAGCAGGTTATAAATTCCACAACTTGTGTCTCTCAAGGTGACCTGCTCATCACTACAAATAAAATCTGACAGATCTGCACAGTTTAAGACCCCTCAAGACACGTCACTCTCATTTCCCTACTTCAAATGTGCAGCCAAAATTTGGAAGCCCCAGAATTTTGGGAGAAGAGACAAAATGGGTTTCTACAGGAGGTTTAGGCTTGCATCTGGTAATTTTGTCTTCTCTCTCCTGTCCTCAGCTGTAGAATAAGTGGAAGAAGAATTCACACAGAGATCCACATCAAATACACAAGTCACCCACACACAGAATTTTTCCCTACACTTCAAAGCTGCCCTTTCTTTTTAAAGTTCAAAAAGCTACTTAAAAAAAATACTGAAGCTTGCATAAAAGTGGTGATTTGTCCCCAAATTACAGGGGAAATCCACAGAGCCAACACTGCAAAACAAAGCACCTTGTGAACATGAACACATGCACACATCAGACAAGAACAAACCCCCCTGTTTCCTCTTCTGTGTGCTGAGCTTAATTAGTCCTTCCAAAACATTGCAAGAATGTGATTAGAATCTTCCAGGTGCCCAAACTCACCAATTCCTGTCTTTTTGCTCTTGCATAACACAATTAGAAGTAAGAATAAGAGTAGTAATTATTGAGAAATAGGAAGCATCCATCTACTGCTGAAAATTATTCCTTCTAAAACTGCTTAAAAACTTGAAACATCTCTCAGAGCAATTTAAGGCAAAGGCATGTCTGAACCCTCCCCAACCACCAGGGCATTGTTAGAGCTTTTATGCCCATGTTTAAACAAAGGAGAATTACAGCCCACATGGCTCAGCTAAAGGTAACTTCTGTAAATAATGCAAGCTGCTCATCTGATTTAACATTCGGAAATGTAAACAAGACAGGTTTCATTTTAGCATTTATGAAACACACCAAAAACCTTCAAAGAGGAAGCTCCCCAGATATCCTGCTGAGGGAGGTGTCCACATGACACAGGGCAGGACCACACAGAGATCCCAGGCTGCTGAAAACCTTGAGAACAGCATGGATGTGTCACTGGGCTGCTTTTTCCAGACTGAGCAGCAGAATTTCATTCCCACAAAGTGCTGTTCTACAAAGTGCTGTGGAAATCAGAGCACAAAGGAAGTGAAACTGCCTCACTGAGAAGTCCAGACAGAAACTTTTTAGTGCTTTCCATGCAGCACAGACGCAGACACCCTATCCAGAAACACCACCAAGTTCCATCTGCCTTCAGGGACCACCATCAGGCACCAACAAATTGGCCAAGCAGTCCCTGCTACTTAAATCAGGTTAGTAAATCCAGTGGACAGGGGCCTGGCACTATGATACTCTGCTTCTCAGAGGTGGCAGTGAGGAATTTCAGAGGGGAAAAAAGCAGTTGTTCTAAATTTCAACACTGCGAAAGTCAAATCAAGTAAACCAGAGGTCTTCTGTGTAGAATGAGCCAGCAGCCCCTCTTGAACAGATTAGTTTAAAGATAAAGATAACTCAGAGCATTGCACCTTCCCTGGTTTAGCATTAAAACCTCTCTGCTTTACAGCCTCACTGGTTATAGCACCAGCTACAGCAGGGCCTTCCTAAGACAGAAATCAAATAATCAGTTTGAAAAAATGCTCTTTTTAATTAACTTTGTAATTGTCCAAGCCTCCAGAAATTACTCTGAAATGTTAATTCAGTTCTGGGAAAAAAAAAGAAAATAAGAGAAGTCTTTAAGCCCAACTACCTAAAGAGCATGTGACCTCCATATACCCACCCACATCTCTCCATCAGTGATCAGCAGCTCTGGGAACTTCACAGTCAGGAAGAGCACTGGGAGGAAGACAAGAAGTCTACTGGAAACACTCATTTGGACATGATAATTACAGGGGTGCAATTAATTTTCTGTTTCTGGACAATCAACTTTCCAGCCCTCCCCTTCTCTCTGCAAACTGGGCTGTGTTCAAGCAGTTAGGACAGAATTCCACAGCAGGTTGTGCACTTCCCCCTTTGCTTTGTGGCACCATCCTCAGGAGGGAGAGGAGGACAGAGGGAAAAGCAGAATTCCCCGGAGTATAGTTGTGCAGATCTCACTTTGGCTGTGGCAGTTTTATACCCATTCTAACCTTCTCTTAGGCACTTCCACTTTTCCATTTCAGTGGGAGAGCACCCAGGGCCAAGGCTGACGCTTTCACAACGCATTTTATGTAACAAAACCCAAAAGCCCCCTGGTGCAGGCTTCAGCAAGCAAAGTTTCCCAAGCACCCATCAGAGTCTCTGTCTGTTTTATCAGCTGATGTCCCAACTGCTGATAGGAGCGAGTTCCAACAGCTTTATGCCCAGCGTCTGCCCCACTCCAGGGATAATTTCCCTGGTGTTCTCAGCACTGCAAGCCAGGAAGGAGCTGAGGTGAGGTGAAATGGTTTTTATAAGCGAAGAGGCACGTTCCTTCTCTAAACTTGAAAGTAGTATAGGGAATACTGTCCTGAGAAGAAAAGTCAGGTCAGAGGGTGTCACCTCCTCCTATCAAAGGCAATCACATCTTGCACTCCCACACAGTCAAGCTTCATTTTCAATCCCACTGGGAGTCTGACCCCAACCACACCTTCTATAAGGCTATTCCAGTACTCAACTCCTTAATGCAACCAAGCCTCCAGCTGACAGAGAAAGCCCACTCAAGGCCAGTTCAGCTCATAAGCTCTTGTGTCAACACTGCCTTCCAACACCGAAACCATCAGCTTAAAAACACACATTTGGACTCTTGCTGGGAATTTTATCGAGGCTGTAAAACTGGTTTGCACTGGAAGGCCACATAAGCTTGGAAATGCAGCTTTCCAGCTGGACAGCTGACAATATATGCCATGCCTGCTTGTTGGTGAGTAGCCAGCCAGCCAGCCTTGCCCTTGAGTTTAGCAATCTGGCAGGCTCACAGATTTCCAGCTCAGAGACCAAAACTGAGGAGAGCTTCTCAGAGTGACACTTCTCTGTTCAAAATTCCCCACTGACAACTAGCCAGACTGCATTTTTCTTTTCCAATTGCCATCAAGCAGATGTGTCACTTAAGAGTGGGGAAAAAAAGCTGAAGTAAATGGTCTTGTTTAGACAACTGTTTCTCTAAGTTAAATTGTCTCTCATAAAGCTTCACCAAGAAGAGGAATTAAGCAACCTACACACAGCTGGCATGAAATACACCAGAATGAGCTTAACCTCAGTCTCCTCTGGAGAGCACAAGGTGCATTTGCACTTATCAAAGTCAAAAATACCCAAAATGTTCAGAAGGCAGTCAAAGACAGGCTACTTACAGCACCACAAGAGTTGGGGCCCCCGTGGAAGAGCGTACAGGCAATCCTCACTACTTCTGCTTCCATCTTCCTCAGACCAGGGAATATATCTGGATGGAGAGGATTACTCCAGGCAAACTCTTCATACACCTGCAGAAAACAAAGAGAGAAAGTTAAGACTTGCAGATGAGGCTTTGAGAACTCCCCATGTGCACTGTAGAAGTAAATTAGCTGCATTTTATCATAAGAGTACTACAGAACTTAACTGCTTCTGCAGGTAGATACCACAAGCTGGGAAGCAGAAGCTGAGGAGTAAAATTTTAAAAAAAAAAGTTTTTCTAAGGCATTCAGACCTCTGGAGTGATTCTACAGCACAATAATATCTCTTGTTGTAAGAACAGATTTAACCATTTTGCTGTTTTTAAAAAAAGAATACAGCATACATCCTGCAATTGCTTTACACAAAACAAGCAAAAAAAGTGACTTCGCAGAACTTGTTCTCAAGTTTACTGTTAAGGAGGGGTTCTGAAGCTGGTAGAAAAGCACAAATGCCCACCCACACCACAACAAAAGTGGCTGTGGAAACCAGTACTTCTGCTCATTCCACAACTGTGGATTCACAGGATTCAACATTGGAACAGGCCAGTCCCAACCTCCTGCAGTCCAGATCAAAAAGCAACTGCAGGGATGTTAAATAAAATACAGCAAAACAAACCAGTGAATAATCAGCACAAACAAAGGGAATGTTTCCACAAAGTGATCCAAGCCAAGTCCCCTCCAGAAAGGCTGCTCTGAGCTTTGTTTCCCCAAAAGCGGCACAGAAAATGTCAACATGAGGAGGAAAACAGCAACAGCAACCACCAAACAGAGCCCATTACAGCTGCTACAAAAGCTGTTCCCAGGAGCTAGAGGGCCAGACTTCCCTTTCTAGCAAAACAACTCTGGAAGGAGATGTACTTGAAAACAAACCTTTAGACTGTTTAGGTTATTTTCCAGCCTTCTCAAAAGGACAAGTTCCTGAACAGGTAAACAGACCTCACAAAGACTCCACTGAAGTGTGCCACCGCTCCATTGTTTAAGATTTGGACCACATAGCCACGCCAAAAAACATTTCACGATGCTTTTCTTTTGCCTAAACCAAGAGGGGTTTAGTTCCACTCAGTGAAAGTTGTTCCAGTACTGGCCTCCCATTCACTTGTAATTACTAATTTCTTTTTCACTCAAAACAGCACCTCATCTGATTGGATCCCAGTTACCTCTACGAGGTGTTTTCACACGGACAGTTACATGGCCAGAGTTACACTGCCCCAAATTGCCACTAATTCCTCTTCCCAGACTTAAGTTTTAGATCTTCTCTATTTATTTTGGGATGCTGGAAGAGCTCTGAGGGGTTTCTGGTCACCCCGAAGATGCAAAGTTGGCCTGCTTGCACTTTACCTTCACCAGCAGGTGGGTGAGTTTCTCTTCACCACTGTACACAGTCCCGGAGACTTTCCCATCCTGCCAGCGTATGTCTCCTGGAAGAGAGGGAAGAGCACACTGCTCACAAACACAGCCATTCCCAGCCAGTGTGGAAAAGCACACGGAGAATCCCCTCAGTTATGCAGAGGAGGACTCAGCTTTTGAGATTTCCCTGAGTTTTGTGGCCTAGGAACAGCTGTGTGTGAAGTTGAGCCTCTGGCATCGTGTGAACTTAGCAAACAGCAAGTAAATGATGACTAAAGAGTCAGCACATAACCAACATGTAGCTGCAGCAAGCAGTTACATTAATATGTAATCCACTTAATCCCCATCAGTCTCCCCAAACTGCTGTTCAACCAACTGGACACTAAATTAAAGCCACTTTCAAAGAGCACCCACGACCACTGTAAGCTGAGAAGAGATGGAAAGGCCAAGTTTGTACTGCTAAAATCCACAGTGCTGGCACCTCAATTAAATTTCACCTAAACAGGTATTTCCAGGCAACTTCTAAAGGGGAGTGGAGAGTTCAATGGGGCCTTAAGAAAAGAAAAAAAGAACCCAGTGAAGGAAGGAAACAATAACTTAAGAGAAAACACAGAAGCAACATTAGCAATACACAGCAGTAGAAAAGAAGGAAGTTGTTCCAGGATACCTAATTATGAAATTGTTGGTTTCAGAATTTGAAGTAGATGTACTGTTCTAGCAGAAAATTCAAGGCATTTCTCAAATTTGGGATAGCAGCAGGGCAGTCATATCTTCTCCTCTAGACAGGAAGTCACCCACATTTGCTCATTAGGAGTAATAGGTACACAAATCAGAGGGAACATGTTTACATGAGAGAGGCAACTTAAATTAAGTGTCAGACACTGCTTGTGTGGACTCAAGCCAGGAGAACATCATTGTGACTCTTCCTTAAAAGGCTTTTTCAAAGCACAAACAATTGCCTCTCTTAATTGAGGTCATAGGCTTGGAAATTCCCTAACAATCCTACTTGGATCCCTTTTCTGGGGCTTCACGGAAAATGCATTTCTGGTAAAAGTCAAACATCAAGATAACGGCACAGAAATTTAATCCAAAAAGAGAACTTCCTCCATATTTCTCTTCTCCTCAACTCTCCCATCTCTCCATCAGCCTAGAATTCTTGGGGAAGAAATGGAATTCCAATGTAAATACCTGAACACAGTATTAGAACTCATGAATCTTAGTCATGTCCAGAAGAAAAACAGACAAAAATTTGCAAGGGGACAAAATATTTAAGCTGAAATCATGAGCAGGAGTCACTGGGACTCATTTAAGAAAGGAAGTGTCATGTTTGCAGCAGACCCACCTCTGCTGCAGTACAGACTCACCTTTTGAGCTGTATTCTTTCATCTTCTGCAGCACTTCAGGCTGGCTCATGCCTTGTTCTGGCAGTGCTTTGATATAATCCTTTTCATCTTTCAGGAAGGATAAACTGGAAGTGACATCATTCAAGGCTTCATCAATCTTCTTTTGAATCTAAAAAGAAAGAAAAAAGCTTATCAAACAATGGCACTGGTCAAATTCTAAATAATTGTTGAGCGTGTGCAGGACAGGACTCACTGCCTACATCCGTGGTGTTGATGGAACAGATAAGAACTGCTCCACTGGGAGTTTGACCCCTTTCCTTAGTGCTTGAGAAAATAAAACTCAAAGAGAAAAGCCAGCATTTTTATCCAGCAAACCTTTTTAAATCACAGTTTAATTTGTAGGGGTCTTCAGATGCATTGGTTTGTACCTTGCCTCCTCTACCAGCACACGCACAGTTTAGAAACTCATGAAAAAAGAGACACAATAAAGAAATCTCCATACAGACACAGATCAGAGATTACTTTCTTCCCACCCACACCTTGCACTCAGGAAACCCCAGACTTCTTCTCACAACACATACCAAAATAAAGATTCTTCTTCCAAGCAACACAGGTGTTGGCATATTGACTTTTGGACATTGGAATGCCTCAAAGTCAAGGCCTCTTGTGAGCAACTGATAAGTTATCAGGTATCAGCCTACCAAAGAGCAGAAAGAGGACATAGATAGGACACAGCAGGAGTGCTCTGGCACAGGGGAGCAGTGTTAGCCCTGAGAAGGTAAGTCTGGACACAATAGGGATTGTATAAAGTGTCCTTTTCTAACAGGCAGGAAAAAACATAAGCAGAATTTGTCTGATCAAGGGCTATTCAGGTTAGGAGGTGAAAGCTGGGGCACTTAACAGGACAGGGAGGGAATTTAATCCCTTCCAGAGGAATGTGGGAGAAATTGGATAACTCCTTCCATGTCCACAGCAAAAGGAAAGAAATTCCTCTGTGCTACTCTCTTTCGATAAAACTGCCTG
Organism: Dicrurus megarhynchus; assembly: GCA_013399195.1. Classification (NCBI taxonomy): domain Eukaryota; kingdom Metazoa; phylum Chordata; class Aves; order Passeriformes; family Dicruridae; genus Dicrurus; species Dicrurus megarhynchus. Next base: position 551,169 of record VXAD01008109.1, read on the forward strand.
GAACAGATCTGACCCCCAGAATCAATGAGTAAATACACCAGCACAGCAAGCAGCAGGAAGTGCAATCAAGTGTGATACCATCATTTACGAGGTAAAAGAAACTCAGCTGTGCATTTCTTCATCCCAGAGTCGTTAACGTGCTAAAACATGCTGACAGTTGTGGTTTCAATTTTTAGGCAAAAGCAAAAAAAAAAGCAGCTCCCAAACACTACAGCTCATTTGTCATTTTAATGATGACACAAAGTGCTGATATCCTTCTGCTAACTTTTGCTAATAGTTATCTGAGCCCTAAACTCATCATGGCCAGTTGCTTGATTAAAATAAATAGCCTTCCACATTGCACAACACACCCTTGGCTATCTCACACTTCACACTGTTTCAGAAGAACAGCTCCAGTTCAATCCTGTCTCTTCTTCCAGAAATAAAATTATTTTCTTAAAACCGAACAATAAGGAAACGTTACTGGAGAATTCACTCATTCCTGGTTAATATAAATAGCTCAAAAGTTAAAAAGGTGGCACCCCCTTTTTTCTGAGAGTGACACAATGACAAAAAGATTGGGTAGAAATTATATCTGTCATTAAACCAGGAGGTGGCAGAAGACGTTCCAGATCTATATCCTTGGACCACTAGGATCACAGTGACACAAAAATGAAGATGCACAGAACTGTATATTCACGGAGCTGAAACAAGGACCTGGAATAATCCTGTAAGTAGTTGTTCAAATACTTACTATAGCCCCGACAAATGGCATTTTTCTCAGCAGTTTAAAGAACTGTTTTTTAGTTCGGGATGTCAAACCTGAAAGACAAAAGGCAGAAATGAACCTAAGAAACAAAAAAAAAAGAAACTTCTGATGCAGCTCATGATCAGGCTCAGCATTCCTGACCCAAAGCTGAAATAACACAGTGACCCAGGGGACATGGTGAGACAGATGCGTGAATCCAAGAGCAAGGTTTTCAGGGATGGACCATGCCATGGAAACATCTGGACTGCAGAACAGCAGCCATCTACAGGAATCAGTTATTTGACCTGCTTTCTTACTTACCTGGGAATTCGCACCCACGTGTGGAATTTTACAGGAAAAAGAATGATTTCAGTGTTTGCTAAAGGTAAGGAATTACTATCATTTCCTTCCTCTTCAAACCAGGATAGTTACTAGAAAACAAAATCACTGAGCAGTATGAAACAGGCTCCCAGACCAAAGGAGGGAACAGGGACATTTGTGACAATGTTAGCCACAACACAACGTGAATTTGCCCCGTTTGATGCACCAGGAAGTGACTCAGGGGAAGGGGGTAAACAGAAGAAAGAGCAGAAATTCTATCACAGCCCAAAGACTCAAATGAGAGAAGCCACTGATGACAAGCACTGGAAAACTCCTTGGGTAGCTCTAAAGGCAGGAACAAAATCAGGATGACACAGATGCTTTATAGCCACCAAAAATGCCTTCCCAGTCCACTTGCACACCAGCAGTTACAGGACACACGAAAAAAAGGTAAGTTTAAAAATCAACCATTTTAAGACTTCGCAATTTTATCTACACTTTCCCTCCCACTTCATATATACAACTGGAAAAGCTAGGACACTAATTGGCACATTCTGTAGCAAATACTCGTTAGTGCTCTGATAATAACATTTCTGTTGCATATCTCAGTGTGCACTCTGTTTCATTAATAATTTTTACAGTGAGAAAAGACTGCAAACTCCTGAAAAATTCTGACAATCTAATCAGATCTTCTAAGAGTAGTCAATACTTAAAAAAAATACATTGTGCAACAGTACAAATACCAGCCAGGAAGATAAGTGTCCTGAACAAAAGTTTCATACCAATTTGTTCCTTATAGGCATTCCCACTGTTAAGCTACTCCCAGCTCTACAAAGAGAAAGGGCTGCTTGAGAAACAGAGACACAGAAAGAGACATCAAGTTAAAAACTTGGCTATTTTTAACAAGCTGCCACCAGAGTGTAACCCTAAGGCTTGTGGGAACTGAAAAGCACCTCTGAGGGCATGGCAGGGACCTCAGGCCATCACACGACCAGAGAAAACTGCAGGTTCTGCAGAGTTCAGCTCCACTGAAGAGCTGCCAGTATCAGAAATCACTCAAAACAGGAAGATACTACAGAAATATTTTTAAAAAATTAAAATAAAAAAATATCCTCACACCATCACATGCAATTACCTTGAACACTCTGAGGATGAAATGTGCCCCCAACACAGAACCAAGACCACATCTCCTCCCCCAGCAGGAAGGGAAACAACCAAGTGTTGTTATCCAGACACTTTGCAGCAGTGACAAAGCCCACAGGAACCCAGCTCTCCATAAATCTCCCCAGGGTTTGGGCAAGAAGAGAGTCTTGTGACAAGAAAATGGTTTAGCCAAAGGAAAAAGGGAGACAAGGGAAAGGGAAGGAGACAGAAGCACATTCAATGCACCCTCTGAAGGAATGGGGGAGCTTCATTTACCAGACAAGCCTTGACCTTAATTTAGAAGAGAGTTTGGTACATATTAGGTGACAGCAGAAAGTCTGTTTTAAGAAGTGTTTGGCCTTGTTCCACCCTCTTTCCTTCCACTGCCCAGGAACAACTCAGGCCCACCTCCCCTCCCTCCAAAGGTAAGAAAATCCCCCATTTCAAATACTTACTCTCAGGCTGGCAGAGGAAGCCATGCAGCCACACACTTAGAAGGGTGGAAGAAAAGGTCAACCCAATGAGCTGCCAGGGTTCAAGTCCATCACACCGGGCATTCACAAAGCCTGTCACTTTCTCCCAATACATCTGAAGGATTTCCTTGTAGGGAATAATGGCATCCTGTGCAAAGGAAAACCAGGACGATATTGAGGAAAACACAAATGAAAACAAGTAGGGTATCAAAAAGCCTACTGTTGATTAAAAAGGTGCTTTTCAGTATGCAGACCCCATGCTTTCCTTAACTCCTACAAATACAACAGGTAGGAGATAGTTTTTATTCACTTCCAGTCGAGTCACAAATAAAAATACACACCTTGAGAGACTTCAAATATTGAGAGAGAAGCACCAAGAGCAGATGAGCAAAGTAAGGTTCTCTGCAGAGCCCCAAGAACCACCACCAGATCTTACCACCACCCAAGAGAAGCAACTGTGTTAATTTTTTTTCCAAGGAATTATCAGGTGGTGAGTGAAGGTACCACCAAAACAGGTCTATTAAGTACCTTGGGCTGGATTTTGAATGAAGATGGAAGCACTCAGCAAGTCCTTAAGTTAAAGATCTAATTAGCACATTACCCACCAAGGGAAGACAGGAGAGGAAAACACTACTGCTGCCAAAATAACCCCCAGAAAATGGTGATGCAAGAACAATTACAACGTCAAACCAGGAATTACTGTCGGGACACAGCCCAAGTTCCTAATCAACAGCTTCAAACCAGATGCTCTTCAAGAGTGTCAGAAGAGGGCAAAGAAAACTGGATGTGCACAGAACAAAAAGGACATTTCCCTCTAAACAGGGGTCTTCTATCCAGTTCTCTGCAAAAGGTTTCTAGAGATAAGAAGAATAAGCAAGAACAGAGCCCTCTTCCAAATCCCTCCTCTCTTTTGACCAGCCATCCAGCCCAGTTTTGCCCAGTTTTACTGGGGAGATCTTCAACACTTCAGAGCTTCACCCTGCAAACAACAGGGAAAGTACATGGGGCCTTTCAAAAGATTTATAACTAAACCTTGGAAGGAATAAATCCTCGATTCCTGTGCTGTTTGACTTTAGATGGGAACAGAACAATTTTTCAGTAAACCACTAAATTAAAAATTGCTAAAACTTTGCTTCTCAGGACCCTTCACAGGTCTCACTTCTGGGTCAAGCCAACAACAGAAGCAGCATTTAATCAACCTTTTTTTTAGGGGGTAACGTGTCATTCCAACACAACTGGATAGGCTACTAACAGTCTAAAAAAACGCTAAGTTTTTCCAAATAATCAAAGGAGGAAGGCAGGTTTTCTTATCAAAAAGCAACACTAATAAATACTCAGTACTTTGCAAAAGCAGTAAAATGCATATAACATGGCAGAGTTTGAAAGTATTTAAGTAACCCAAACATAAATTCCAGCAGAATTAACAGCATTTACCCTTAACAGAGAAGGGGTTTTCACCCACATCCTAGCACAGGCTGAGGGGACACTGAAGGGACTGAACTCAGCAAAAGCAGGCAGCACTCAGCTCTGAAAAGGCAAATTAGCACCTATTCACTTGGCAAAGGGCAATTAAAAAATACATCAGAGCCACTTCAGCCTCCAAAACACGGGGGCCACACAAACCACTGCAATTAGGCAATGTCCCAGCTAATGAATGCCCAGTCCTCCAAGCCACTCACTACAAAGCTGATTCAACCCCAGAATTTAAGGGAAGAGCCACCTTTTCCAGTTAACCAGAGGTGGTACTTAAGTTTCAGCGAGTTTGCACAATCTTCACTGGCAAATGCCTAGAAATGCTCGTTTAATCAGCAACAATGACTTTGGTTCTTTGCCTAGGAGTAAATGCTGGGATATCATTCTGTTTTGGAACTGCACTTAAAGGATGGAAATGGAGCCACTAATGGGCTGGTGTCTTAATAGCTGTTCTCAACTCATGGCAAGAAAATGCTGCAGCATCAAATATAAAGTGGGCTGTGCTTTTTTTCCCCTGAAGATGGAGGATACTGTAAGCCCTGACTCAAAATGGAACATGACCTTCTTAACAGAAGTCACTCCAGTCAACGGTCAAGTTAAAATAAATCTGGCAAGTGATTGACCTCACTTCTGGAGAAAGCTCTGGACAGAAGATCTCAGCTGACTGCACATTTTGTTGTCACTGAAACCCCTGAGCACTGACATACAGGAACTCAATGGTATATCCAAGTTTTGAACAAATAACAGAAGATTTTCTTTATGTTCATTATAAGACATTGAAGAATTTCTTCGCCTTTCTTGCTTTAAAAAAAAAAACCAACCTGAAATCAATCTGCAGGTGATACAGTTTGACCAGGTAAAGTTTTCTCTGTATTTCTCACTTTCCTTCTTCATTCATTTCATACTTGGAGAAGTTTGAAGGATGAGGTTGATCATTTTAGGAGGATATTAACAACTGGGATTAAAAACACAGTGAAAATTGGCATGGAAGATGAGTAAGCAGTGAATTACAGTATCTCAGATCCCTGGCTAACCATGCACTCAGTTTTTCCCATGTGCTCCTTTCCCTGAAAGTATCCAGCAAGACATGAGAGATCCTTACTTTCTGAATTATTCACTTAATTTCACAGAAACCACAGGGCATTTAGAAGGTTGCATTCAAATGTTTTTATTACACCCAGGAACATGCTGGGTTAGAAGAGAGTTTATAAAAAAGAGGGAGAGCGACTTTTTATATGGGCGGAGTGACAGGACAAGGGGGTGTGGCTTCACACTGACAGAGGGAAGGGTTAGATGGGGTATCAGGAAGGAATCCTTCCCTGTGGGGGTGGTGAGGCCCAGAGAAGCTGTGGCTGTCCCATCCTTGGAAGTGTTCAAGGCCAGATTGGACAGGGCTTGGAGCAACCTGGTCGAGTGGAAGGTGTCCCTGTTGATAGCATGAGGTGGGACTGGATGATCTTTAAGGTCCCTTCCAACCCAAACCATTCTAGGATTCTCTAGAATTGCAGTCCCATACCACTTCCTCATTTTACAGGGAGGAAGCAGGGGAAATAAACAGCCTCTGTGTAGCCCAGCCATTGGAATCCCTTCCCCTGCAGCCCTGGAGGTGCTGCTCAGAGTGAAAAACTCTTACTGCTTCCCCAGCTGGGCTAAAGACAGCAGGCTGACCTGATTTTAAACTTGTCTACAGAACAGAATTTCATGTAAGACAATAACCTGCTTATTTTTGAAGGCATCAAAAAATAAAGGTTTCCCTTCCCACTAGAAGAGAGTAGATAAGCTGGTTTTATTTCCATAAGAGAACCTTCCCCACACAAAAGCTTCACAAGACACAGGATTATTTCAGAAGCAGTTTAATAACCTGACTTATTAGCACACTAAAGAGCAGGGAGAAAAAAAATCTCCACTGGAGGATTTGTTTTTAATTCTCAGAGCAGTAAGACAGACCCAGGTATCAGATAAAATACTAATTGCTATCATTAGGACTTGCAGTGTTCATTTGTACTGACATTAATGCACTCAGCTACCTAAGCAGTTTACATACTGAATTTTTAGCTGCACAGATTAGGAATACATCCTTAGTACTTTATTTCTAAAGGCCATTAGCTAGCTGAGCTGGTTCCAGGGATAGCACTTACGCCACTACAAAAGAGCACAAATTAACTGCAGTAAAGCTATTCTGTCCCAGATGACAGAAAAGGGAGAAGGGAGGAATGCCAAAGTTAATGAGAGCACATTTTGTATTTTTGCCAGAACAGCATTTCCTCGGCTGCGAGTTTTAGGACATAAAAAAGCTTAAAAGAAAAAAAAAAGCAAAAAAAAAAAGCAAGAGAGAAAGAAAGGCAATAAACTGGAGAACCTCAGACTTTTGTTACAAGTGCCTTCTGTTTCTGTGGAAATGGAAAAACTGTCTGAGTTTACCTGTGACAAAAATGAGAAGAAAGATTTTATCGGCTGAACCTTCCTTCCTCCAAAAGAATGATTAAAGTGGGTTCAAATAGGGCCACAGAATAAAAGTAGCTTTTAAAGGAAAGTTTATGTTATGCAATACCATGAGGCTGACTGTGCAAGGAAGAAGTGCTAAGATCAAAGAATCACAGAAAGGCCTGGAAGAGACCTTAAAGACCATCTTGTTCCAAACTCCTGCCATGGGCAGGGACACCTTCCACTAGACCAGATGGCTCCAAGCCCCGTCCAGCCTGGCCTTGGATCCAGGGGCAGCCACAACTTCTCTGGGCAACCTGTGCCAGGGCTTCACCACCTTCTCAGGGAAGAATTTCTTCCTAATATCCAGTCTAAACCTACTGTCAGTTTATACCATATCCTCAGCTTTCACTTGAATCCCCATGGATTCCCAAACCAGGGACCCTCTGACCACTTCCCCACACCCTAACCTGAACGTCTGTGTCTGCCATCAGCTTCCCTCACGTCCCCAGAGCTGAGGCAGGAGGTAGCTATCACACAAGTCAGCACACAGTAAATCAAGGCCAAGGGAGATGGCTCCAACAGCACGAGTTAGGTCAGCTCTGATTACGGGAGCACGTGGAATACCGGTACTGCCACTGTAATTAAGGCCTCTGGTCCAATACGAGTTTTTCTGAGGAGAAGCTTCCTGACTGAAAACAAACCGCAGAAAGCCAGCAAGGACACAGCAGCTTCACTTATTTATTCTGCTCCTAAGTAGAAGGAAAGCTTCAATTAGCCCTGCCTTCGCTGACACCTCATTGCCTGTACGTGCTCTGGCCACAAAAGGCACATCTGACCAGCATAACCAGCCTGGCCACAGGGAAGTCCTGGATTCACAGCCACCAGCCTGCCAACTTCCTCCTGGAGAGCCGGGAATGGGATTGAGCAACACTACCCCAGCCTCTTCAGAGGGTGCTTATTACTGTCTGTGCCTGCAGTGTTTTGATTCGCACCCCAGTAATGACTGCTCCTCCATCCCTCCCTGCCAACCCCAGCCTGACAAATATCTTTACATCAGCACCAGGCAGGGAATATTTGTTAGTCAGCTCCTAATTACAGCTCAAGATCTGGACCATGTGCTGTCCAGCCTGACCAAAGGATGTGGGCAGACAGAGCAACACTGGATGCGTGATCTCTCAAAAATCATGAACTTTCAGATGTATGGGCTGAACTAAGTGAAATTAAAAACACATTCAGTCCACGCTCATCTTACCACAGCTCCCCCATATCACTAGTTTCATCTGCACTGCATTTCTTTCCACCACTGCCATACTGAAACTTTTTCTTTTTCCAGAATGACAGCAGTTTGGGGTTTTTTTTTGCCATGCACAGTGTCTGCAAAATGAATGTATGAATATACTGTCCCACTACCCCTGAGAGTTCAAAAGGAGTGACTAAACAATGGCTAATTATAGCTTCAGCACAAAAACAAACAAGGCAGCAAGTCAGAGTGAGAACAACAGCATTCCAGCTTCCACTGCAGAGATGGAATGTAAAATTACCAAAACAAAATGGGAAAAGGCTGATTGGAGGCTCCAAATATGTACGATTTTACAGGAACCCAAAGGCCTCCAAAATCAGGTGCAAGTTCAAATTTCATTTAACCCAAAATACACGCAAGGTGTTGTGTTCGCTTTGCTCACTTAGGCAAACCAATTTATAAAAGTTTCTGCAAACATCTAGGCACACTCCAGGCAGCACAGACCTCACAAAAAACAGGATCCACCCAATGGATGCTGCACATGAACTCATCGTGGATCTGTGGGTCACCAGCTCCAAGAATGTGCAAGGAAACGTCCTCTGCTGACACCCACGATAATTAGGGTAAAAGAAGCGCCCAGTTCCCTGCATGCTGGGGCTCATCTTGACATATTTCATTCCTCCACTTGGCCTCCTCTCAGCTTCAGATCACTGCATGCCTTCTGGAGAATAAAATGGGCGTTTCTTGGAAATATTTTGTGAGCACACACAGAGCTACCCACAGCGTTAAGACATGAAGTCTTGGCAGAAGCTGTCTGGAAGGAGACCCCAGCAAGGCAATTGTACTGGGAGCAGGCATCCATGAACAAAGGCAGCACCAAGCCCTGGCACAGCTTCCCAGCATGGTTTTGTAGGCCTTGGACAAAGCCCCCAGTATCAGCACAAACTGAATGTTGCTATTATACATTAAGGGCCCTGCTCTTGGGCAAGTCCAGCCATAGGGCAGAATCCTCAAAAATTATCTTATCAACACCAACACACAGAACCCTTCGACCCCTGCAATATCTAGTCACATGCCCTTCCTGATATGGCATGGGTAAATCTTGATGAGCAAAGAGAGACAAAGGAAATGCTCAGAAAACAAAGGATTCTGACTTTTACATGTAAATTTCTGTATTTCATATATTTCCTAATACAGAAAACTGTATCACAATCACCACAGCAAATAGACCAGAACACCTGCTACCACATCAATTGGCAGAATCCTAAATCTCAGTTCATGCTCTAAGGGCAGGACTAAAACACATAGTAGGCTTGCTAGTACCTGAAAGAGAATGTCTTTCACTGCCTGGGATGCAAAGAACAGGAGCAATAATACAGTAAAATCACAGACTCATTTGGTTTGGAAGAGACCATGATGATCATCTCATTCCAACTCCCTGCCATGGGCAGGGACACCTTCCACTAAACCAGGTGCTCCAAGCCCTCCAACCTGGCCTTGGACACTTCCGGGGATCCAGGGGCAGCCACAGCTTCTCTGGACAACCTGTGCCAGGGCTTCACCACCCCTCACAGGGAGAAATTATTTACTAATATCTAATCTAAACCTAACATTCTGTCAGTGTGAAGCCATTCCCCCTTGTCCCTTGTAAAGAGTCTCTCTCCACCTATCTTGTCAGCTCCTTCAGATACTGGAGACCACAAGTAGGTCACCCCAAAGCCTCTCTTCTCCAGACTGAACAATCCCATCTCGCCCAGCCTTTCCTCATAGCAGAGGTGCTCCATCCCTTTAATCATCCTGGTGCCTCCTCCAGACTCACTCCAACAGTTCCATGTCCTTCCTGTGCTGGGCCTCTCCAAGCTGGAAGCAGTTCTGCAGGTGGGGTCTCAGCTGAGCAGGGGCAGAATCCCTCCCTCCCCTGCTGCCCATGGTGGGGATCAGCCCAGGGCACGGAGGATTTCAGGGCCAGGGTATGGCCACCCATCATCCGCCAGCACCCCAAGTCCTTAGCAGTTCTGTGGTGGGAGCAGCTGGAGATCAGATGGAGACATCATTTTATTGGCAGAGTTGTGTGTTTGGAAGAAGAGACAAGCAGAACCCCAAAATCCTTACTCAGAAAGGGGCTCTATTGAATCCCTTTGACCACAGGAGTCACAGCAAGGCTGTGATTGCTGCCACACCAGGCAAACACACGCAATAAATGCTGTGATTAGGTTTATCTCCACACCACCAAACACTGCTGGAGAATCCAAGGCAGGAAGTGAGTGAGGCGTCACCTCAGCAGACCCTTCCCTGCTCAGCGATTCAGACACAACTTCTAAGGGTAGAAAGAGGGTGAGAAGTTCTGAGTTGACTGGACATGAGCAAGACATGGAAAAAGAAAGATTTTACTCTGTCTAGGTAAGAAAATTTCCAGTGCATCACACTGCATTTTGCTACGGTCATAGGAAGGATGGCAAAGTGAAACCACAGTTTAGGAAAAACGTTATTTATCAGTGTTTCTCCAGAGGAAACCTCAGTCCCTGAGTACAGAGCCAACTTCCTAAGCTTTCCAGAAGCCAGGAATCCTATGCAATAGCTACTGACTAATCTAGTGAATAGAAGAGCACACCTGAGCAGGTCTTCCAGGTAAAATAAGTAGCTATTTTTTCTGCAAAGCTTTGGCACAGAAGGGACTGAGATGAGAACAGCCTGACCACACAGCATGGCTCCAGCAACCCCCGGCCAGTCTAGACTGTCCCCTTCACAACAAGCCCAAACTCTGGCAGCTGAAAGCAACCCAGACACAAGCTGTGCAGGCTCTTGGTGCTGTCCCAGGCTACCCATGGCAGCACACAGCTCCACACCAAAGCAGGAAGAAGCAGCAGCAACTTGGGTTCTTGGGAATGGAGTAACCAAGTGGGACAAAGGAATGGGACAAAGATAATGTTTCATTTATGACTCAGCAGCTGTGATTTCAATTTCCTTTGCTGATAGGGAAAAAAACCCAACCAACCAACAACCTAGTACCCCTTCCAGGTTTGAGGAATTGCAAGATTTATGCCATGCCAACGTGGGCTAGGGCCAGCTATATTCCAAGCAATCCTGAAGTTTGCTTCTAGATTAAAAATAATAGCCATTAAGCAAAGAGTGTCTCTAAAAAATAATAATTAACCAGCAAACACGATTTCTCTTAGCCAAATCAGCACCTTCACCAAAATCCTGAGGAAGATACCATTATGCCCCACCCAGGTCAAATAAACACAGACAAGCGAAAACATCGTTTCTAATTCTCTCTGCCCCGAAACTAGGTAATTGTGGGGGAAAAGGAAAGCAGTGCATGAATAAGAGGGACACATTTACGTTTAGGGGAAAGGTATGAGCCTCGGATGGGGGCCGAAGAGAGGACCTGACCACCCACCCTCGCACCCCGCCGGCGGCCGAGCTCGGCCAGGCATCCCCTGAGGCCCAGCCGGGACCCCCCAGCCCACACCCGGCCCCCGCCGGACAAGGCCTGGGCCTCACTACCTCATAGGCCGCGACGGGACACCCCTCTCTCTCCCCCCATACCGGCCGCGAGCTCCCCGCTCACCATCACTCCTGCTACCGCTGGCTCTCTCCTTCCTTCCTTCCTTCCTTCCTTCCTTCCTTCCTTCCTTTCTTTCTTTCTTCCTTCCTTCCTTTCCTTCCTTCCTTCCTTTCTCCCTCCTCCTCCTCCTCCTCCTTCCCGCGGGGTCCCGGCGCGGCCGCGCTCCGCCCCGAGGTTGCCGCTCCCCGCTGGCCGCGCCCCCTCAGGGCGGAGCGGTGGCGGAAAGCCGCGCCCCCTCAGGGCGGAGCGGTGGCGGAAAGCCGCGCCCCCTCAGGGCGGAGCGGTGGCGGAAAGCCGCGCCCCCTCAGGGCGGAGGAGGGGTGGGAAAGTGGCGCCGTCACTTGGAAGGAGGCGGTAAAACCTTAAAAAAGATGTATTTTTTGTTAAAATAAAAAAAACCACCCCAAAAAAACCCTCAAACAAAACCCTCAAACAAACAAACCACCAAAAAATACCCAGTTTGTAAGTCTGCCCTAGTTATTAATTATGAAAAAAATTAATTCAAGAGCTAAATTTTTCGCAATATAATATTGAACATTTATTAGTAGAACAAAGGCATATCACAGCTCTGGGGCGCTTGGGAATATTGCCAGAGGCGCGCCCCATTCATTTTACTGTGGATTTAAGTACTCTCTTAAACTGTTACATATTCATTAAGCCCAGAAAGTAATTTACACTTCACTCAACTTTTCCCCTCTCCAGTCTCTCTCCCCTTCCGCCAGCACGACGCAGCTTCGGTCCTCTGGATAGCTTCAGAATTAAAGACAGGCACCCTCTCTCCGGTGCCTCGCCAGTATCTAGCCTAATTTGTAGCTGACAGTTTCCTTGGGAGGTGTGAGTTTTGATGTGATAACAGTCTTCCTGGGATGCATAGGGTTTATCTTTTTTGTTTCTCCAAGATATCCTGGTTCCTGGCTCTGTAGTTTCTCAACTCAAAAGATATTCATTACCATGTGTTTATTAATACATTTCTTAACATATTACAACTATTTCATAGTTACAATTTACCTTAATCTCGTTTCTACTTAACTACATTTTACCTTAACACTATTTCTACATAGTACATCATCACTTATAAATGTTAAAATCCTATATGCGAAAGACAACATTTATCATTCACTCATTTATCACAATTATCTGGGGCTGGAGCCCCTCTGCTTTGGATCTGGCGTGAGAGAGCTTGGGGTGTTCACCTGGAGAAGTAAAGGCCCTGGAGAGATCTCAGAGCCCCTTCCAGTGCCTAAATGGGGCTCCAAGAGAACTGGAGAGGGACTTGGGATAAGGGAGAATGGCTTCCCACTGACAGAGGACAGGGTAGATTGGATATTAGAAAGAAATTGTTATGTGTAGGGTGGTGAGGCCCTGGCACAAGTTGCTCTGAGAAGCTGTGGCTGCCCCTGGATCCCTGAAAGTGTCCAAGGCCAGGCTGGACAGGGCTTGGAACAACCTGGTCTAATGGAAGGTGTCCCTGCGAGGGGGTGGGGACAAGACAATCCTTAAAGCCCCTTCTAACCCAAACCATTCTGTGGTATCTTTTGAAAAGAGTTTTTGTTCTGTGCAAAATATAAGGCAGGAACTACTGGCCATTACAGCACTATCCAGTCTGTTAGTTCCGTTAATCCATGGATTAAAATCTACTCTATTCTGGGTGGATTAGGTGGGACCCCTCATCACCTTCACTGGCCACACGTGGGGCTGTCCCATCACTCATCAGCCTAACTCCCCACACCTGGGGCTGACATTCACTTAGACCACAAGGATATCAAAATCAGCTGATTTGCAGGAGAAGGATTTGAAGGCTGCTGATTCCTGGGGCTATTCCATAAAATTTACCAGTGGGAAGAGTGGCAATAGCTAAACTGCCCAGGTGTTCAGGAGTGTTTTAAGAGGTTAATGGTCTCTGTGGCCCCTAGGGTTAATTTTGACCTCATGATATAAAAGCTGGGTTTCAAACAGTGCAGGTGGAACTTGGGACCAGCTTCATACAAGTACTGTGGTTTTTAGACATTGAGGGCAAACCTGACAAACACCCCAAAGCATTTAGGTTATGCAAAGGAACATTTTGAAGCAATTGTATTGCAGAATAGTTGCAGGGGGGAAAAGGCAGAGATGGGCAGCAGCAAAAGAAGGGAAAACTTTTCACATCAGTAGTTCCTTGTGTAGTGACAGCAGAGCTTCAGCTAGGGCTGCCTTTTGAGGGCAAACACACAAGCGGGTGCTCTGGTTGCCAGTAAGCGTGAACTCAACAGATACCACAGCAGCATTTGGCTCATTTCCCAAAAAATTATGACCTGGAGCAACTGCAGTGCATTGTGCCATGCGGTTCTGCCTCTGCTACCTGCAGGATGCACTGGAGAAACTGCCCTTCTCCTGGAAGATGGCAGTAGGAGCAAATACCCATATTAGGCCATTTCTGGTTAATCTCTACAGAACACATCTGGGCTTTAGAATTTATAAATCTGTACACTCTTTTAGACAGAGCCTGGTGCAGTATTTTAAAATTTTGCTCTTAACCTCCCTCGCTTTTGTCTCTACACTCTTTTGAAGCAGATACACAAGCATCAGCTCTTGGCACTTGTAGTTTGCTGCGTTACAAGCGGTGACTGTTTGTCTGCTGTCACTGTGCCAGCCGAGCTGTCTCTTCACAGAAGATGGCACCTGGCATAAGCCAGCAGACAGTACTTTTATCTCAAGCCAACTGCCCTCACAGGATTGTTTTCAGAAGCATGCCTAGACATTGGGTGCTGTTTTTAGCAGAAAAGGGAGGCCGGAGATTCCCTCTGGCTCCGCAGCAGCACGTCAGTGCACTGGGATCTGTCCGTGCGTCCACAGAGAGCCAGGGATGCCGGCTCTGCCCCGCGGGCTGGGTGCTAGGCAGGACCAAGTGCTACTGGGTTTCCAACGGGATGAACCCTTGGAACAAGAGCCGGGAGGACTGCAGGAATCAGGGGTCCACACTGCTGGTGCCATGGAATCAGGATGAGCTGGTAAAGGAAATTATGGCGCTGGGGATTTGGGATGGACCTGGGGCTGCACCTAGGGCGGCTGGTGGTGCCAGAGGAGCTGGAGGCACCCATGGAAGGGTGAGGGGGTTCTCAGAATCCTGGGATCAGCCCCCCTGCCGTGTCCAANCCGGGATGAGGACAGAGCCTGTTTTGGGGTGACCAAAACAGCATCATCACTTCTCCTTTCCTGGGCCGGGAATTCCTAATTGAAAGCCTGCAGAAACCCACATGGCAGTTCTGGATCAGGCTCTCGGTGCCTGTGGCTGGGACGGCCTGAATGTGGGAGAACAGCTCCGACCTCGACCAGGACCGGTGAGCGCCGAGGGGAGCGCTGGGGGTCGGGGGGGGTACCCCACTGTCCCCAAGGGACCCCCGGGGGTGACACGGGCTCCTTCCTGCCACCCACAGGTTCCAGCTGGACCTTGGGAAGCGACCTGGAGCCTGTGGAATGCTCAAGGGTAATGGGATCGACCCTCAGAACTGTGACACGAGGCTGCAGTGGATCTGCCAGAGAGAATTTGCCGAGATCTGAGCCTCCATTGCACCCCAAAACAAACCAGCATTAATGCAGGAAAAATCCCAATTCCTGCGGATCCAGCAGTTCCCGTGGGGATGGACAGAGCCGCCAGCCAGTGAAAGTCTCTCCGAGGTGGGCGATGTAGGGAGAAATCTACATAAAAAAACGAATGAAACCTAAAAATAACTTGGGAAATTGCACTTCTGGGGCGAACATTGAGAAGAGGCAGGGAGAAACGTGGCATTGTAAGGGGTGTTTTGGTGCCAGGATGATCTGAGATTCAGCCGGAGGTGGGGGAACTTGAGACTGATGGCCCACTGTGTCCCAGCCTGTGTCCCCTGTGCTCCCCGCCATGTCCCCCCCATGTCTTCCCATGTCCCTCTTGCGTCCCACGTGTCAGGGACAGTCTAGAGGCAGCCCCCAGGAGTCCCAAGGCCAGCAACAGCCACCAGTCCCAGCAGCTTTTGTCTGGGAGCAATGCTCAGATGTTCGCAATTTTAGGAGGCGGAATCCCACCTTCAGCACCCGCAGCCTCTGAGCCCGTACTCCCTGTGCCTGGCAGAGGACCACGGCAGCTCAAGGACAATGAAACAGCAATTAATTACCTTAATAAACGGCTCCTAATTGGCAGGTAGGAGAAGTGAGGTGCCAAGGCTTCCCACTGAGGTGGTGCCACTCCACACACAGGGCTCTGGAAAGCCAGGCCGTGAGCTCTGCAAAACGATGTGTCTATTTTCAGATACATCTAGCATTTCAATCAATTCTCAAGGTTTTATGCCTCTTTCAAGCATATGTTATTGATTCTCATCTCTTAGAGATCAGGACAGACAT
Source organism: Dicrurus megarhynchus (assembly GCA_013399195.1). Taxonomy (NCBI): domain Eukaryota; kingdom Metazoa; phylum Chordata; class Aves; order Passeriformes; family Dicruridae; genus Dicrurus; species Dicrurus megarhynchus. Next base: position 566,894 of record VXAD01008109.1, read on the forward strand.
TTTGATCATTTATTTTGACAATTTTAGGGGGCTGAGGAGGGGTTTTTCTCTCGGAATAGCTTGTGCTGCAGCTCCTTGTCCTTTCCCCCATGGGGAGCAGCCCTGTATGCCAGTTTTCCTTCACCTGGAGACAAACCCCAGCACCGGCAGCCCCTTGATGTCCCTCACTGGGGCATCAGGGCGAGTCCCCCCAGTAGCTGTCGGGCTGTGGCGGGGGCAGGAAGCTCTGGTCCCACTACCAGCTCACACCACACCGGGCCAGCGCCAGCGGGCAGAGGTGCTTTGGCTTCCTGTCCCCTTCCCCGTGTGCCCAGCCCAGTGTCACCACCCCCATGTCCCCAGCCTGTGCCCCCCTGGCTCTGCCGTCACATTGAGGATGAGGACGTGGTCTTAGCCAGCTACATGGTCTTAGACTGATGGGGCAAGCGGGGGACTGCGGGGAGCTCCCCACCCCTGCAGGGTGCAAGTACTGGGGGGTCATGTCCTCCGGGCCCCCCCAGATCGTTGGGGGAGAGGAACTGGAGGGGGGCAGGGGTGAAGCCACCCAGGAGTCACCAAGAGCTGCTCAGGTTGGGGAAAGTGAGGCACGGCTCCAGGGAAGAAGGTCTGGGGGGCTTTTCTTGAGGCTATGGTTGGCTGCTGTCCCATCCCCCCAAGCTGTGACCCCAAAAGTGGGAGCAGAAGGGGTTTTGGGGTCACACAGCTCCTTGTGCTCCTATGCAGGGGAGTCTCACTCAGTTGCTTTGCCCCAGCACTTCCTGCCTTGGGCTCTTTGTGTTCAGGGCAGGTGACGGGTGCTCCTGAGCCTGCTCTTTTTTCCATATCCCTTGCCCAGCAGCAAGATCTGGCTTTCAAGGATCCCAAAGGGTCCCTGCAGCATCCCTCCACTGTCCTCACCTCCTCCTTGGGGCCCTGACAACCACCCGGCCCTGTCCCTCATGCTCTGCTGTGAGTTTGCGGGGTGGCAGAGGGGTACGGGCACTCCTTCCCACACCTCCCCCGATTTCCCTGACCGGGCTGGGCATCCCCCTCTCCCAGTCTCCTGGTGGGTGGCACAGCTGTGGCAGCACAAGGGGACTGCAGGATACGAGAACGCCTCTCTAGGNCCCCAGGGGCTCCTTAAAGCCTCCTCCCGCATACTTGCCAACACACAAACACACAAAGCATTCAAGACAACCCCAAAGGAGCTGTGTTTTCTCACTATAAAAACCTCTGCAAACACCAGTGACCCCAGTCTTCAAGAAAAATGTTGCTCTTTGGAAAATAGCCTTAAAGCCCACATTTATGTATTCTAAGTAACAACTTCCTCTCGAGGGGGTGAGAGGAAATCTTGTTTGTTCCTTCAACCCTGAAAAGAGCCTCTTCAATGCATCACTGTGAGCTTCGCTAATCTTCACGCACACCTTCACATAATGCCAGGAAACAGAGCTTGGTTTGTTTAATATGGCTAAAAGTACAGGTAGAAGGGAATATCTTGCTATGAATATCTGGGTGGACAGGAAGAGCCACACCAGGGAGGGAGAGGAGCCATTTGAGTGAGGGGACAATGGTGGCACAAGAACAATTGGATGCAGGTTGGCCCTGAACCCATTTCTGTTTTTCTTTGGTCTATCACACAGCCCAGGTAGAAATTGCTTTTCCCACTATTCAAAGGAATTAAAAAAAAAAATCACAGTACCTTCACTTCTCCTCACAAGTAGCAGGATTAATTTTGAAACTGTGCCAAAGTGACTGCTCTTCCAGAGAAGGGTGTTGCCTTTTCCAGGAGAGGCCAAGCATCACCTGGCCAACACTGCCTATGCTAAAACAGAGCTCTCACACCTTCCTTTAAAGGCTGGCTTGGAAGCGGGCTGGAGAGAGAAAAATCCAATGGATTCCTGATTTTCCAGTGCTCCAGGACCCTGTGGGGGGTTGGCATTACCCTGTGCACTGGTATTAGAGGTTGCATATTTATGAGAGAAAAACTGTAATGGAGACCAATCCAGCAGGACCAATTGATTCATGATCTGATGCAAAAGTCGTCTGAAAGCAGTCAAGTTTGAAAAAAAGGAGGGCTTTTTCCTCTTTCCACAAAGACATGGGAAGGGGGAATTACAACTTCTTTCTGAGTGGTACAAACCCCTGTTTCTTACTTGGCCTTGCTTCAGCCGAATCCCACTTCCGGCCAGGGATGCCTGTCTGGGAAGGATGGCTCTTTTCCAGAGGATGGAAAGCACATCAATCAAATGTCTTGGGAGCAGCCTGAGGGAGCCCCTGGGAAGCCAGGGCCAGCCAGCGCTGTCGGTCTTTTTGTCTGGGAGCAACCCTCCAGTGTACCTGGGCTTCCCGGGAGGGTCCTGGAAGGTCCCAAGGCGTCCTAGGATGTCCTGGAGGGGTCCTGGGGGGGTACCACGGGGGTCCCAGGGGGGTCAGAGGTCCTGAGAGGTCCAAGGGGAATCCTGGGTGGTCCTGGAATTTCCTGGGGGGTCCTAAAGAGGGTCCCATGGGGGTGTTGTGGGGGTCCCACATGGGGGGGTCACAGGGGTGGTCGTGAGGAGGGACCATGGTGGGGGTCCAGGGGGATCTTGGGGGGTTCCTGGTGATTCTTGGGAGGTTCTGGTGGGGTCCAAGGGGGTCAGAGGTCCTGGGGTGTCCTGGGGAGGGTCCTTGGGAGGGTTCCATGTGGCATCCTAGGGGTGGGTCCTGGAAGGTCCCAGGATGTCCCAGACAACACCGCCTTGCCCCGCCCACAAGCAAGGGGGACCTGGGCCTGCAGCACAGCGGGGCCAAGAGCATGTGGTAAGTGACCACTGACCCTTTCGTCACCAATGACCCCCGGTGTGCCCCCCTGCTGACCTCTGACCCCCCTCAAGCTGTCCCATCCTGCTGGTGGTCGGTGACGATTCCCCCCACAGTAGGACGCAGTGTTGTAAAAGGGGTAAAAAGGGTAAAAGGGGTGTGGCCAAAGGGGAGGGGGAGCAGCTTAGGGTGAAGGGCGTGGTCAGAAGGTGAAGGGGCGTGGTCTAAAGTCAATGGTGTGGTCTTGGGATGGGGCGTGGCCAGAGGTCCCGCCCCATCAGCTGAGGGGGCGGGGTCATGGCCAAGAAGGAACAGGCGTGGTCTAAGGAGAGGAGGCATGGCTTTAGGCAAGAGGGCGTGGTCTGATGGGAAAGGGGCGTGTCCTGGGCAGTCCCTCCCACAGTGGCAGCATGGGCTGTGACCTCCCTGTCTCACTCCTGCACCAGCTCCTGCAGCTTCTGCAGCACCGACACCCCCTCTTCCCCTCAAATATCCCCTGTGACCCTACCCTGATGCCTCTAACTTCCCCAAACCCTCCAGGACTCCCCTGTCCCAGAATTCCTTCTGGGACACCCAACCCCCACCATAGACCCCACCAGGATTGCCCAGACACCGCCTCAGGACCCTCCCGGGATCCCCCAGGATCCCTGGGACCATCTGGGAGTGCCCAGGGAGGGGGGCCATGCCTTGAAGGGGGGTGACTTTGGGATGGAGGGAGGTGACTTTGAGATGGTGATTTTGACTTTGAGATTTGGTGTTAATATTATTATTAGGGTTTAATAAAGCGAGTCCATCCAAGGAAAGAGATTCCGCCCCAGTCGCTGGATAGGCTGCAGGACACCTCCCCTTCTGTCCCCTGGTTTATCAGCGGCAAAACCGCCACCTACTTCCCACCTGCCTGCCTGGATTCCCGCGGAGCCAGCCCACGGTGCCTCCGCTCCGCCCCACCCTGTGTTCCTTCCCCCTCGGTGGGTGCGTGTGGATAGGAATCACCCTGGGATGGGTTCCAAGACGCGCCAAGCACCCTGATTCCATCCGGGAATCAGTGACTGGCCTGTGCTGTTGTAACCTTCCCGCCCTATTGTAACTCCTGTGGAGGTGCCAATACACCTCCTCAGTTTCCTCGGATTGTACCCGCAGTTTCCTGTCCGCAGGGTCCCCAGTCATGTTCCCACCCCTCCAATGACCTCTGGGACCTCCCCTCCAAATCCTTCTGCAACCCCCAACCCCCACAGTGACCCCCTGGACTCCTCCATGACCACACCCTTTTGTGAGCCCATCCAGTCTCCGGCCACGCTCACCCCCATCCCCCCTGTTGGGCTCTGCTCCCGGAAGCCCCCAGGATCCTCGGGACCCTCCCAGGACANTCCAGGACCCCCCATGAGACCCCCATGACCCCTCACTAGCATGACTTCATGGGACTCCCAGAACCCTTTGATGGGACCCTCCCAGGAAGACCCCGGGACCTGCCAGGACCCATCCCGGGGCCTCTGACCTCTCCCCAGAACTACAAAGGCCTCATCGAGACCACCAAACTGACCCTGTTGACCCCTAACTGACAATCCACATCCCCCTCAGAGCCCCCAGACCACCCCAGGGCCACCCCAAGAACTCACAAGACCAACCCACATCACGTTATTGACATCCCGCTTGTCCCGTTGGTCTAAGACCACGTAGCTGTCCTCATCCTCCATGCGACGGCAGAGCCAGGAGGGGCACAGGCTGGGGACACGGGGGTGGTGACACTGGGCTGGGCACACGGGGAAGGGGACAGGAAGCCAAAGCACCTCTGCCCGCTGGCGCTGGCCCGGTGTGGTGTGAGCTGGTAGTGGGACCAGAGCTTCCTGCCCCCGCCACAGCCCGACAGCTACTGGGGGGACTCGCCCTGACGCCCCAGTGAGGGACATCAAGGGGCTGCCGGTGCTGGGGTTTGTCTCCAGGTGAAGGAAAACCGGCATACAGGGCTGCTCCCCACGGGGGAAAGGACAAGGAGCTGCAGCACAAGCTATTCCGAGAGAAAAACCCCTCCTCAGCCCCCTAAAATTGTCAAAATAAAAGATCAAATGTTCGTCCTGATCTCTAGGAGATCTGACTGTGACCCCCATTCCCCTGGGCCACTGTGGAGGTCGCTGCCCGTTTGGACTCAATTTATCCATCGGGATTGCAAACACCGACAGACCGAGCACGAGCAAATGCCCAGCACTGCTGTGTCGCAGCCTGACGGATCTAACAGGGGCTGGAAGCTCCATGGAGCAGCTCAGCGCATGCTCCACACTCGCCCCTCCAAGCCCGGGATGGACCGGGGGGGGGGTCTGGACACATCCCCATTGTGGGGGGGCAGAGCCGGTGCTTGGGGGCCCGGAGGATCCTTTATCCCCCTCATGCAGCTGCGAGCTGCCGAGGACAAAGTGCTGGTTCCTAAGCTGGAACCCATGCCCAAATTTGTTGCGTTTGATACCAAACTCTACAAGCAAGGCCATGCCCAAGGCAGTAGCTGGTGCTGGGCCAGAGCCCCAGGAGCCGGGCTAATGCCAGCTGGTGCCCTGGAGTGACTGAGGGCAGGAGAGTTCCTAAGGGCCCACCCGCACCCGTCACCGTGCACAGAAAGGGTTTTCAGTGCACCAGAGTGATTTCCTGGCAATTTCTTGGCCCCGTAGGGCTGGGGCAGCACGACGGGACATGCGGGGCACAGTCCGTGAAAGTGGCCCTGGTTGGAAAGTGTGCAGCGACTCGAGCCGAGGGTTGAGCAGAGCTGGATGGGAGCCCCCGCTTGTCTCCACTGCTCAAAGCTGCTTCTCCGGCTTGGGCTGCCACCGCTACCGCCATTCGGCCCCGGCACGGTCCCACAGGGCGTCGCTGCTTGTCGCGCGGGTGGAGGGGGCTCGATCCAGGCCACGTCTTGGCCACCAGAGGGGTGTGGCTCTTTCAGTGACAGCGGGTGGCAGAGACCCAGCAGTGTAGCTTTTTATTCTCTTTTATTGCATTCACACCTGTTATATATGAAATTAAGGTGTTGGCCTTTGCATATTCAAATTGCCCAAGTTATAAGTTATTACGTTATGAAGTTATTACCATAATTAATGTGATAAATGGATGCTATAATATTGGCTTTTTGCATATGTTAAAATAAGTGATGTAACAGTGGCTCTGCCACAAATAGATGCTATATGTAAAATATCATATATAAGGTAGCGTTGTTGTGAGGATGTGTTTTCTTAAATACTGTTTCATTTAACACAAAAACTTAGAAATAGCTATGCTTATGAACTATTTGCCTGGATTCCATTCTGAATGGTTACTTGATGTGGCTTCGGCCTCAGTCGGCCTTGGCACACAAGTGAGACAGGTTCAGCGCTTTAGCCCAGAAACTCAGTCAGAGGCCGCAAGCTTCAGTGCAGAGGTTGTTTATTCTAACGTTATATGTAGCTGCGATGTCCTGCAGTCACAGGTCCACCTAGCAGCCGAGGTTCCCTGGTTCTGCCCTCCCAGCTGGGCATACCGAGATTTATATACCCCGTTACAAATCCAACCAGAGGATGGTACGTGTCATTATTTATAACTTTATACCAATTAATTCTAACCTGTTCTAGACATGCAATTTCCTGTCTTATCTCTATTCTACCAATCAATTCATGTCCTCGTCACCAAGAATATGGAGGACAGTGAAGAAGAAGAAGGAGAAGGTGACCACACCCTTTAGACTCCATCTTAACCCCCCTGTACATGTCCTACCCCCATGTACATGTTATCTGATCTTTTATATACTACATTTCACCCGGTGCAAAGTGACTATTAATGCTTATATTACACTCTTGTGGCTTGCAATCCATCTCTTAGAGTTGGCAAAGTTCTCCAAGGACAAAGATCAAAGGCAGTGCCCTCTGGGGCACCCCCATTTCGGGGTGTCAGGTCCCCTAAATTAGACAGAGACACGTCGTGGGTTCCGACAACTTGAAAAGGGTTTGAATATGATTCTGGGAACTGCTGGAAGCAAGATTCCATTCTGAGTGGTTACTCGAAAGAGTTTGAATATGCAATCACCTGTGGGATCGACTCCGGGAACTATCAAAAACAAGATTCCATTCTGAATTGTTACTAGAAAGGGTTTTGAATATGTATAATTGTTTATGAATATGCATAATTGTTGATAAATATGTAATACTTCAGGTGTATAAAAAGGGCATTTTAGAGGCCACAGGCGTGCTCTTGGCTAAGCACCAAAAGCACCCAGCGCTGTGATTTTTGCTTTATTATCTTTGCCCCTTATTGTCCTTTATTAAACTTTTAAATCTTAACAGGAGAGTGAACCTCGTTTTTCACAATTAACTAATCAAAAGATGTTTTGCACAGTTCCTTGTTTAAAATCCTTGTTGTTCAGATATCCACAAGTTTGTTCCTCTGTTTCCTCCTTTTAATCGCCAAAATTGTTGAACTTTACAGTGTTTTATTTGTTCTTATGTATGTTCAATGTTATTACCCTGTTCTTGAACTTTTCCAAAGGTTATATATGGTGATTGCAACCAGATTTGATGCTTTTAATGAGTGTTTAATCCCTATGGGTTCTCTCATGAGTTCTGGGTTTTAGTGAAAGTTAAGCAGCCTTCATAATTAAGCTACTTTTAGTCCCTGTCTGCTACACTGACACCGGGCTCCATGGAAACCTGGAATTTTAATAAGGACCCTTCCCGCCTTACAATTGAATGACAGCTGTCCCCTAGCAGCAAGCGAGCCATTGGCGGATGGACATTACCTCACTTCAGAACTCCACCAATCAGCCGAGACCATGGGGCGGGACCAAGAAGTCTTCAAACTCACTGTCCCCAGACAGCAGGTGGGCTTTTCGATTCTGCCGCAGACAAGCTGCCAGGCACATGGCACTGGGTGTCAGGTCTCTATATCTCTTTACAGAGATATTTATAATATTTCAGATTCCAGGCTAGCTGGAATCACCCCAGTGCCGTGGGTTCTTTGCTCTGGGCACCAGCCGGTTCGGCTCTAGTGGTTTCTAATCGCTGCGGACCCGGAATTTAATTTTTTTAATCCCGGATTTTTAATTTTAATTATTCTGTTATTAATAAACATTTTTAATCTTTAAGAAACGAGAGTTGCCTTGTTTCTGACACACCTCAACCATCCCTCACTGCAGCTCTTTTAGTTATCCGGGGCAGCGACCACTCCTGGTGCGGTTCTTTTATTATTCTTATACTATTCTCTCTATTTTATTCTAATCACACCTCCCACCCTTTCCTGTGCCTCTCTTTAACCATCAGCAATGCCCTAATGGTCCCTCGGTGCAGCTCTTTTAGTGACACAGGGCAACGGAGACCCTGCGGTGCAGCTTTATATTCTATTTATTTTATTCTCTCGATCTGATTGCAGTCGCACCTTGCCCGTCCCTCGGTATCGCTATCCTGAGCTCTCTGCGGCTTCTGTGCCGTGGTGCGGGGTGCAGCAGTCTTCAAAGAGCGTCTCCTTAGCGAAGCCACTCAGCAGGATCAGCCACACACACTCATACACACATGCACGCACAAACGTACAGACAGCTTCAATAATATGGGTCAACGGCAAAGAGCTAGGAAGGGTCCCTGCATGGGTTTCCATGGGAGCTCTTTAATGCATCTGCACCATAAAAGGTTCCAGAGATGAAGACCAAGAACAATGGAGAGCTCAGGTTTAAGTACGGGAGTGGAGGGAGCACCAGGAACCAATGATCTGAGGGCACAGGGGCGGTACAAAGGTGGGACTAGGGAATGGGAACTGTTATCGATTGACTCAGTAAATTTGACAGGAGCCAAGTCGATTAAATCAAATTGATTTATTAAGCAAGCGACAGCAAGCAAAACTGCGCGGGGCGGCCGGGGAGTCTTCGCTCTACCATGGCGCGCAACCTCCCTCTGAAAGTCTGTCTCTTTAAATGCTCCCATTTCCGGGTTTACGTATACTTCTTGTTGTACTCTGCGTCTGCGCATCGTGTTGCTAGGGGGTCTTTTTCTGCCTCCCGGTGGTCGTGAAGCTGAAGGCTCGAAATCTTTCTTCGTGCCTCTCAGATGATCTTTTCCATTTATGGTTATATAAGTCTTCCTGTGCATACCATGATTTCATAGTGCTGAGCGAGCTTAATCTAAACGTAAACATCCTGTAAAGGAAACACATTTCTCCCCCCCACCCTCATTTAATGAACAAAGTACTTTTGTAATTTTTCACAGGAACCACTGGGGAACCTCTGAGGGAGTGGTGAGGGACAGAGGCCAAGGGGGGGAACATGGAGTGGAGAACTTTCTAGGATATGGAACATATAAGGTAGCAAGGGGGCTGGGCAGCCAACACCCAGCCAGAACGCAGAACTGGGGTACATTACCATAACAGAACAAAGCATTCTGGGAGAGGCTTCTTTTCTCACCATGACCAAGGCATAAGTCTCTGGTACTAGGGGATGTCTTACCAGAAAACTCTTTGTCCCCTGTACCACATGTTAACTGGCCACCACACCTTGGTACAGCTCTTTTAGTGACAAGGATCCGGAGACTCCTCGGTGTGCCCCTAGAAACCCCAACTTGCCCTGACCATGCCTCTTTCAGTCACCCGGGGGAGAGGCAGAGCCTCCCCGCTGCCGCACTGCCGATCCCTCAGTGCGCCCCGATTAGTCATGGGGCAGCGGCCATTCCTGGTGTGATTCTTGTATTATTTTTAGACCGTTCTCAATATTTAATTCTATTCACACCTCCCAGAATTTCCCATGCTACTCTTCAGCACCACCACCCCCCCCGCAAGGATCCCTCTGATTCACCCCAAACCGGGCTAAGATACACTTCTGAGACAAAGTCCAAGAAGAGAGTATTTGCTTTATTCAGCGTGCTGGGTGTGCGCGGATTGCTCCTCCAAACACGCACACACCGCAGGCACACAGCAGTTTACAATATATGGTTGCAATTTATGCATATTCATCGTTTTCCCTAGAAAAGCTGTGGTTATGCAAACTATTTCTCAGAACTCGTTATTATCATTAGCATACGCGGAGCACAGGCGCAGTGCTCCCTGGTAGTCGTGCCGAGGAAGGCTCGGTGGTCATTTTGATGAAGGCCAAATGTCTTACTCGCTTTGCACTTTTCACCATTCTTTCCTAGGCATGCGCAGTCTCTTGCTAGCTGTTTCAGCATTTTCTTCCCTGGATCTAGCAGCCTTTTGTTTCCTATCTTTTGCCAAGTTATTCAGCTAGCTTCTATGTTGGCTACAATGTATCATATTCTAGCCTCAATATACCCAAGCATGCCCAAGTACAATGACTTTAACCCTTTCAATAGCACAGGGGGTGTATATGTAGGAAAAGGTGCTTGTGAATTGACTTTATCTTTCTGTTTAAACAATTGGGTTTGGACCCCCAATTGCCCTCCTTACAGTTGTTCCAAATATCAAGGCAAATGCAATCCAATGGCTGTTAAACTCACTAATGGTAGCTGGGTAAGGTGTTCCGACCACGCTTACCAAAAAGATTTTGAAGGCTGTAAAGCAATGGGGAGGGACAAGGGGGGGTTTTGACCACCTATTTTTAAGCTGTTCCCAAGAAAATTCCACAAGTAGAACACATGTTGTTCATGACTATCAGTGGAAATGGCAACACCAGAATGGAACTGCAATCCTTTTTAGTGAGTCCTGCTCCAAATCCAACCAAACAGCTTGCAGATGTAAATGTAGATGGGAACCCCATGTGGGATCTCAGAAATGCAAATATTGTGACTCTTAGGGTGGGGCAACTATTGTTGGAGGACTGCTCAGCCCAGGAAGCAAGCTGTATTTTGACCCACCAATTGATGACAAGGGGTAGGAAGGCCCCTTTGCTGACGGAACACGGGCTTTGAAAGGACATTATTGGATTTGTGGCCAACACACTTATCACAGGCAAGGCAATGAGAGTCTTCAAAGGAGAAGGAAATGAAAAGCTGGACCTGGACAAATGGGAAGGCAAGTCAGGTGGGGGATGGGTGAGCAAGTCAAGGCAAGGCAAGGCAGTGGAAGGAAGGAAGGCTGAGGGAAGGCTACAGACTGGACAACAAGGCAGTGCAAGGTGTGGGGAAGTCAGGCAAAGTAAAGGAAGGGCCAGGAAAGGCAAGGAAATGCAAAGGAGATGTAGGCTTGGCAAGGCAAGGCCCTGGAGAAAAGCAGGTCAAGGCAGGGGCATGGCTAGGGAGGGTCAGCAGGGCAAGGGAAGGCAAGGCAAGGCAGGAGAGAACTACATTCAAGGACTGGTGGTACACGAAAGTGGCCAGGACAGACAGCTCTGTCTGGCTTTGATCCCGCATGGGTCATCTCTAATCTGCACCTAAAATACTTGGGCTACCTGCTTTCCTTTGGATGCAAAAGAACTGTCATTCTGGTCCTGGAGCCCAAGGGTGAAATGTGAATTGCCTGTCCAAAAGTCAAGACATGCAAGCAGTGGTCTGAGGCAAAAGCTGCCCAGACAGACGAGTGTGGCTGCATGGGACCTCCCCTGGGCTTCTTGTCCTGTGGTCCTGAAACACTGGGCATACATGAGAGCCTTGGGAGTCCTCAGGGGAGCAGACAGGGCAGGACAAGTCTGGGAAATGCCAGGAGAAAGGGGTCTCGCATTCCAGGTGGGGGAATTAAATACATCCCCAATTATGTGCAATTAATCTCACTTATCAAAGGCAGTGTCAACTAAAACTTTCATTAGCATAAACAGGCAAAATTTACTATATTTTCTTCTATTATACAGGAATAAAAATCACATATAAACAGATGAATATATTGTAGAGATTGACTGACAAGATGGGTTTATTTACAGGCTTGATTGGCATATTTAAGGCCTGATTGCCATACTACTCACAAAGTCCTCTTAAGTATAACTCACTTTCAGATTTCGAAGAGTAAGATTATATATTTTCACTCTATTCAAAACTGCATGGTAAATTATTTCAGATATTATGGACAAAAGTAATGCGATAATCGCATAATAAGAATATGAAAAATCAAGTAGGCAAGAGAAAACTGCTGCGTTTGTATCTGCCCACATTCTGGACCACGGCTGTGTGAAAGTGGTCTGTGAGCCAGGCGCAAAGGGGCACAGCAAGAACAGCACTGTCACCTAATAAACACCCCAGGTTTCTTTATTAATAACTCTCAAGAGTAGAAGAATGTGTAAAGTTTGCTACAGAGATCAATTTTGGGAGGAGAAATGTTTTGAGAGAAGAAAAATCACAGGAGTTCCCACAGTAGGCTATATCCCCATTTCATTGTATCCTTCTAGTGCAGAAAGCCATCTGATCCTGACTGTTTGAATTACAAGGACACACAGAACCGATTCCACATCTGCTCACTGAATCTGAGAAATGTTTTATAGTGAAAAGGAAATGAAAAGGACCGGGATTACAAACTGAAACACAAGCAGCTAATACATTCCTCCTCTCCTTAAAATCAGTTCTAAGAATTTAATGTGAAATATATTTAGGCTTAGTCCACAGTAATTTTAATTCAAATAAACACGTCTAAATTTCTTCCATCCCTCCCATTAAAGGATACTTTTTTGGCTTATTCTTTCACATTTTGCCAGCAATATGCTCAATGCTATTTCTTTATAAATGAAAGCTATAGCATGGTATTACAAAATGGTTGGTGAAACCTTTGCCATGACTATCAAGTTGAGTTCATAGGTTTTCAAAGCTGGTTGAAGATATAATGAAATTGTCTAAGGTTTATGCATGAATCAGCATCCCCTTGTCACAACGTCATGCTGCAGTGATCCCTGCAGAGCCCTAAGACCGGATTTAAAACAGAAAAGCTCAACACTCGTTGCGCTGACCCAGCCCACCTTGGGGCTGAGTGACATCCAGTGGGTGGATTTCCCTGCCCAGGACAGTGACTCTGAGGGAGGATCCGAAGGCGGGATGGAATTCTAAGTCCACGCCTGACTGGGTGTCTCCTTCGGCAGCATCTCCTCCTCTCCCATGCTAGATGTTTCCTTGATGTTTAGCTGTTCATTGGTTTAGAGGTTCATGTCTATTCAATAGTCTCGTTGCTTATGAAATTAAGGTCTGGAAAGTTCTGTTCAGTTACACTTACCATTGGTTGATTTGAATAAGTCCCTCCCTCAATCCCCTTCCATTGGTTACATGTCACCCCTTGTCATTCTCCTATTGGTCTGTCCCTTTGTTCCTCCCTGTTTCCGCCCCCTGCATGAAAGGAACGGTAATAGACATCCAGGGTCTCTTCTGGTTGTCCCCCTTTCGGATCTGCATTGCTCTTGTCCCCTTGGGGCAGAGACTAAAGCTGGGAACTGAGACACCAAGAGATCCCTCTCTGGTTCTTTACGCTCGCCGGTTGCTGAGCAACACCCGACTGCAGCCTGCTCCATTGGGAGCCGAAGGCACACAGCTCCAGGGGGAGCTGGCTGAGCTTTAGACTGCCTCGCTGCTGGGGCACCGAAGCTAGTTGCCTGCCAGGCCTCTGGGCAGCTGAGTGGTCAGAGCAACAAACACTGGCTCTTGAGCCAGAAGGAGTAAACATGCAAGATTGTACATATATTACTTCTGTGCTTAAACTACTGTATGAAAACTTGTTACTGTTACCCTAGTTTTATAGTACTCCATAAAAACATCTCTTTAAGTGACTCCAACATTCTTTCAGTGCTAAAATATGTGAGTAAACATCACAACTGCCCCTGAAGCTGTTGCGTAAGCTGATTTAAGAGGAAAGGATTTAATCTTCATCGCTTTCCTTCTTTCTTGTTTTGACAGAATTAAGAACTTTTAAAAAATCTTATATCACTGATGGTCAAGCACTCCTCCAATTAGACTACACTCAATTATGCTGTGCTGAAGGACAATGAACATATGTCGGTGCTCGGCCTCAATC
>VXAD01008110.1:0-68153 GCA_013399195.1 Dicrurus megarhynchus
CTTTCAATTCTCCCTGTGTAGGGGAAGAGACGGTAGGGAGAGAGGGTTCGGGGACACGGGGAGTGGAAAAACTGGGAGAAACAGGCTTAGCTGCTGCTGAAACAGTAGCAGAACTAGAAGAATCTGCTGCTTCTGCAGCAGAACAACAAGAGGAAACTGCATCAGAGGCAGTAGAAGAACTAGGAGAATCTGCTGCAGGAGCAGCAGAAGAACTGGGGTTAAGAGGAGTCTCTGCAGTTNAGCCACCATGCCTTAAGGAACTTTTTAGCTCGTAATACACATCTCTTTGGGCTGCTGTGAGATTGTTTCCCATGTTTTAACTTTAAACAAAAGCAGCACAAGCAAAGCCCTTATTTCACCTTTTCCCGTGGTAAAAAACAGAGAAAACAAAGAGATAACTGCCCGAGGACCCAGGAAAAGTGCTTCACCCTGAGGAAAGAGGAAAAATGAGAAAAAAGCCCAGGGTGGAATGAGAGAAATCTTACCAAAATACCTGGATCTCGGAAAAAAAAATACTGCAGTAAAAAGGGACTCCAGAGCTGCCCGAACCGCATGGCGGGTTTCGGTTTTGCTTTCAGAGCTCGGCTCGGCAAAATGCAGTGTGCTTTTTGCAGAGGATAACATAGCTACAGCGGCTCAGATCTGGGGACCGAGGATTCCCTTGTCCCTGTTCGGGTGCCAATTATAGTTTCGCTCTCGTGTGCAGCTGGTGAGCTCGGAGCTACCTCCGTGGCTGCGCAGCTCCACGGGCTTGCGACTACCTTTTGAGCCCGCTGTGCTTGCGTTCCCAGCTGCTCGCGCCTGCAGCTCTTTATGCGAACAGCCACAGTCTCAGGGGGTCCCTCAGGACACCTCCTGGAACTCCCGAAGGAAGGAAATAGCGAGACGCGGAGACAAGCACGAGGGGTCTGGCTGGTGGTTTATTCTTTTGGTGCCATGTGCTCCTCTCTCCCGGGTTGGCTCTGCTGTCTGGTTTCCCCCGGCCCACAGGGGCGGGGTGGGGCCACTGCAGCTGACAAACAATCGGAAAGGGAGTTTCCCAACCTGGGACTGCTCCGGTCCGGGGCCGCTCTGCCACCCTGTGTCTGTCAGCTCGGCCCCTGCCTCTGCCTCCCTCCATCGGGGCACAACGCCGGCCCGCAGGAGGGCCTGCGGGGGGGTCTGCACCCCTGGCTGGGACCTGGCTGGGGCTGGGTGGAGCCTGCCCAGCCAGGGTACTACAACAAGATACTTCTTAGTTTTGAATATACTCTCTTAATTTTAATTTCAAATAGTTGTCACAGCATTGCTTTGGTTTTGCTGACCGTTCTTAGGGTTCTGAATAGGAAATCGTTTAAATGCTTCCTAAGCTGCTTACTGTGAAACAGAAGCGTTTATCCTGTTACTAGAGGCAATCTGCTCTTCTGTGTGCTTCTGTGGGTTTGGGCACTGAGATCCTTTAGCATATAGACACTCAGTTATCACCTATCTAATCTTGTAGGAAACCCTTCTAAATTTGCCAAGGTACTACAGCACTGCTGCCTTAGACTTTCCAGTACCCAGAAAAGACACTGCCTAGGGAAAGCTTGCTCAGGTTGTGCTCTATGGGAGCATAAACCACAGAGGGATTAAAGTACCTGAACAAACTGATATGTGAAACCAAACATGGTGTTCAGAGGCTGTGAGTGACCCTTACCCAAGGCAACCAAGCTGGAAGAGCTGTAATATTTCCTAAGCCTAAATTAGCCCCCAAACTTTAAAGCCTATCATAGGTCTTTGCTTCTTGACCGTAAATGTGGAAGCAGGAAGGTCATGTTCCTGCAGCTCTGAGGAGCACCCCATGCACTGTGGTTCAGAGTCAGGGCAAACAGCCATGCTGGGGCTCCAGGTCAAGCTGCAGAGGCAAATTTCACCAGCATCCATTGCATCCTCTGCAGAAGGATCTGCAGAGCAAGAAGGAAATAACCTTGAATGCCAATTCCTAAGCCATGCCAAATAAAAGTCATAAATTGTAGTAGGAGGTATAAATTCCATATTGGCATTCTGCACCAGCCTCAAGCATGGGAGAATAATGCACTGTTCAGGCTGCTGAATGCGTGCTCTGTGCACCGAATCATTAAAAACCTGTGAAACAGTCAACCACAACTGCACAAAAATAAATATACAGCTGACTGTAAGTAATTCCTTCACCTGCTCTTTCAAGTAGAATTTTATAAAAATGTTTGTTAAAGGGAATGCTGGGGGTTTTTTTTAATTTTATTTTATTTTTTTAAACACAGAGGTTTTGGTATGTTTGAATTGAAACCATATGCCTGGGTTTACAGTGCTCAAATACAAAGTCTGCCTAGTTTTAAATTTAATACAGTGTTAAAAACACCTAAATAAAAATCAGAGTGAATGTGTTAGGATACAAAAAGGACATTTTTCAACTCCTAAAAAGTAGATCTGTGAATACAAGTGAATTTTATTTTAGAAGCATGGGGTGGTTTATTCTTTTTATACTACAATTGGAAAGGTACAGCTGAGAGGAGATTAAACTAGTTAAATCCTACCATTTTTTTGACATTTTCCATCTTATCTTACTTTTATCTGCACAGAGGATACTATTACATATATTTCAGTTTTACCTGAGGCAGGAAGGCTAATCCTTTGTGGACACATGTTTAATAAAACTACATGCAGTTGGTTAGCCTAAACAGATAGGCTTCCCCCTTAAATTCATGAGCAAAGACCTTAAAAGATTAGTGAGAAAAGGAAATTTGATGACTAACTAGTATAAACCTGTCAGGATCTAGCTTTTATTCAGGAATTCATGCCCGATCTTAATATATAAGATTATGTGTATAAATCAGAAAATACCATCCTTATAAAGGTGGTAAACTGGAAATTCTTTAGTGTGTTTAAATTGTTGGGGAATCAACCTAAAGAACAGACATGGTGAAATCCAGCTTTCAGAAAATTTATGTTCTCAAGACTCTGCCTCAAATGAATACATTACATCACAGGTCCACAAATCCTGAGAAACTGTGTAAGTGGAGTAATCCCATTGGAGATGACATCAGCATTTCCTCACCAGAGTCTTCTAGATTTCTTCCAAGGCTTTTATTTAAATTCTTTGCTACCCCTGCCTGAGAAAGACATGTCACATTGTAAGCTTTCTCTATTTTGTGAGACAGCGAGAGAAGGAAAAAGAAAATTTGGGGGTTTTAAAATCTTACTTTACTCCTAACAGGTTAGATGGAAGGAGAAAGCATTTTTTATGAATAATTAGTGAACCATGTTTCTGTAACAACTGCAAAGTATGTGTTTCCACATGCAGCCTTTTTATGCTTACAAAGAACATTAAAAATAACACAGAAAGGATTGAAAATCAAATCAACATGTTAAAAGCATGATACACTGTCTCTGTAACAAATTACATTTACAGTAACTGGAAAACTTCTCCATGTGCTGGCCAGCGATGATGTTTTTTAAGTGTTTTCATTTCCACTGAGGAAGTGTTATTATTTCCACTTCAGGAACCTTGCTGAAGAGATGCTAACAATATCCCTTTTGGGGTTCAAGGTTTTTCATCAACAGACAGAAACTGCACTACTAAAATATCACTACATACTTATCCTGCTTCAACTCTCTTTTAACCTTTTCTGTTCTTAGGAAGCATCCAGATGCATCATTTCGCTTTATAAAAATAAACTGAGCATAGCCTCAGTTTTCTGCTTTAAGGAAATTATATTTCCATAAAGTAAACCAGCACCCACTACAGAGATGGGCTGTGGTAAAATCTTTTTCCATATTTTTTTGCCAAGGCCAAGCTCATTTCGGTGTTGGCTAAAGCTGAAGTAGGTTCAATATTAATTGCAAACTCTTCTGAGACAACCAGCCTGACAGACCTTTTCCATTACTTGTATTCACATTCAGCCTCGTACCCAGTCTTTCTATAGCTACTCGTGTTTTTTGAAATTGGTTTTCTGTACTGCTTATCCAAGACAGGCCAGTGCTAACGGACTCAGAGGATTCTGTGCCCAGACACAGATGTGGCTTCAGCCTGAAGTTTGTGAAGGAGAAAGGGGTTATCAGAATCAGTTACCTTAAACAAGCTAACAATAAAGTTGTTTTCTCTACAAATTTGTGTTTGAGATATCTGTTGGTCAGCTGTTCCAGTTCTGAATTATATATGCTTTTCTGAGAAATTCAAAATTTTGGTGAAACCCCAGACATGCTTCTGGACCTGGAACATTCAGTATGGTTTGTGCTTCAGCATACTGATTCTGAATTTCTGCTGTATTGCAAAGTTATACGGGATGAATACTAAACACGTTATAAAAGCCTCATTCCCCAGCCCTTTTTTTTACTCTACAGAATTTCTGGTATGTTCTTATGGCAATTTTCCTACAAAAACCCCTGGCATTACTCTTTCATGGACTATTTCATGCCCCCCTCACTTGATGCCATTTGAGCATTTAGCACTGCACCCTACAATTAGAAATTACATACACATACTTGTTAGTCTCATGTTTAAACAAGGTATCTTTATGTAAAGCCATAGTACAGTTCATAGCAGGAAAACAGAAGCCAGTAGTCAGAAAATATTTACTCTAAAGCCTGTGGGGCCTTTAGGACTGTATAACATATGTCTAGTCTCCAAATTAATGGCCATTTACATCTGAAATATTCTGATGCTGCAAAGTTTGCCATGATCTACAACAGAAATAGCAACTACAGGTGAGCCAAAAACCAAAGATGAAGCATAGTTTGCAGAGGAAGATGTATACAACTGTCACCTGAAATCCAGTGCTAAGCTGTGCATTTGCCATCAGTTTAAAGGCCATTTCTGGGCTGGAGGCTGATTTTGGTGCCGTTGCATAAGAGGTTATGCAGAGTAAATTCTACAGTTCTTTATATTACTTTAAACTAATGTTATTCAGTGGAAAAACAATGGCTTTACCACAGCAGAGTATATCATGCCAAGTATTTGTAAGAACAGTACCAGTATGCTGCTTTATTTTTGCTTCTTGTACTTTTTCTTCATTTATACAGAAGGAACTTTTTAATGCTTAAGCAGGCATGGAGGATAAAATACTGAAATCAAGGGGTCTTTTGACAATGCCAGGATTTAAATGAGGGCCTTCATGGGAGCATGCCACAAGGAAGATCTGTTTCTTGGATGCATCCCAAAAAAGCTATGCCCACTGAGTCACTAAGACTGCAGATCCCGAATTGCAGACTTCCTTTGAAAGCAGACATTCCAAGTGTGTTACTTGGGGCGAGACTATTTGGATATAAAATTTAAATTAAACCTCGATAATGCATGCTCAATTGAAAACAGCAGTGGCAGAGAGTCAGCAGCTGCAGCAGGGAACAGCATACACCTCTTAATCTCTAAATGTACAAAGAGACAAAATATTTACTAAGGCTAGTTGTTTTTTTACCCTCTGTGACACTGGTGAAAGCATAACCATGCTGACAAAGCTATAGCTGGGTGATTTACAGTGCAGTACTTCCATGAGGACACCTCAAAAGTCCACTACAACCCAAGTACCAGCCAAATCAGCTGTCAGTAATACCAGCCTGGGTGGAAATGGATGGAGACCATGTACTATGATTGGCAAAGAATTGGGATCCAAACAAAACATTAGATGAAACAAGAGCATCCTGGGAATAGAATTGTTTCAAGGAGCCCCTGTTGGCTAACACAGACCAAGGACAAATACCCAACAGCCTCAGCTGAATAAGCTTTAAACATTTTATAGAAAGCTGAAGCACAGTACCTTAGCCTAATTCAACCTATTTATATGAGTGCTTTGTGAACTTAATTACAAATTTGAAATGTTTCCAAGTGAGTGGAGTGCTTCTGTTATTACAATAGCTTGTCTGGCCTGGCTTCTCAACAGAAAGTTGCCTGTAAAGAGAAGCTGCCTGGACACTACAAATATTGCTCATCTTGAGTTGTCTGTGTTTGTGATCTCAAATGACCCCAGAACTTGCAGAGACTACTTTATATCAATTCAGTAAGTCAAGGCTTCAGTTATTACTCCTGGTGTCTCTGGTTACTTTTCTGTTGGTTGTCTGACTGGTTGGTTTATTTTTTGCTTTTGTTTCTTGGTGTTAGTCTCACAACCTTCTGTGCATCTTTTTCCCTTCCTAGTTTTTGATCAATGACAAACTATGTGGCCTGAGCAGCTCTGAGAAGTCCCTCTGTCCCAAGCCCTGTGTTTGAGGTGCTGTACAGACCAGGCTGTTAGCAAAGCAGTCATTTCTAACGGGAAGAAGAGCAGACCTGAGCAACGTCAGGTTTAGGGGGTTTTCTTTATTAAGAGGAGAAGGGTGTACGTGTATCCCCTCCTCCCCGCGTCTGACACCCCCGTGGGGGCGACGCGGGAGGCGGTGCTCGCGGGGGCCCTGTGGCCGGTGCCCGGGGCGGGGGGCGGCCCGGCCCAGCCCTGCCTGGCGCGGCGCGAGCGCCGCTTCCCCCTCGGCGGGGCTGCCCGGCTTTTAAGAGCGGCGCGGCGCAGCCAGCCCCAGACCACCGCCAGCTCTCCGGCCGTGCTGCGGTAGTCGGCCCGGGCGGCCCGCAGCGGAGCCGGGGAAGGCAGCGGCAGCGCCGGGGAGACCCATGCCGCACGGGTGGCCCTAGGCTGCCCGTCGGCCGCAGCATGCCAGTCCCTCTGCGCCTGCTGTGGCTGTTCTGGCTCTGCAGCCTCTGCCACGGGTACTTTGAGGGGCCGCTGTACCCCGAGATGTCCAACGGGAGCCTGCACCACTACTTCGTCCCCGATGGGGACTACGAGGAGAACGACGACCCCGAGCGGTGCCAGCTGCTGTTCCGGGTGAGCGAGCAGCGGCGGTGCGGCGCGGAGGCGGGCGGCGGGCTCAGCCTGCGAGAGGAGCTGACGGTATTGGGGCGGCAGGTGGAGGACGCGGGCCGGGTGCTGGAAGGCATTGGCAGGAGCATCTCCTACGACCTGGACGGGGAGGAGAGCTACGGTGCCTACCTGCGCCGCGAGTCCGCCCAGATCAGCGACGCCTACTCCAGCTCGGACCGCTCTCTGAGCGAGCTGGAGGGCAAATTCCGTCAGGGGCAGGAGCAGGGCGGCCGGGAGGAGTCCCGTCTGGGCGACAGCTTCCTGGGGCTGCTGCTGCACGCCCGCGCCCTTCTCCGCGAGACTCGCCACGTCTCCAGCGGGCTGCGCGACAAGTACGACCTGCTGGCCCTCACCGTCCGCAGCCATGGCGCCCGCCTCAGTCGCCTCAAGAATGATTATCTCCACGCCTGAGACGGTACCCTCGGCCCAGCTGAACTCGGAACCCCCACCGGCTTCAAGAGAGACCCCCAGCCCTACCGCCAGTCCCCCGGAAGGCACAGCCCTGGCGTCTGCCTGGAAGGAGCACCTCCTTGGACAAACCCTAGAATCATTAAGGTCGGAAAAAACCTCCGAGATCATGAAGTCCAGCCTTTGACTGAATACCACCACGCCCACTAAACCATATTGAGAAGTGCTATATTTACTCATTTTTGAACACTTCCAGGGATAGTAACTCAACCAAAATACATTATTCTTCATGGAAAAACCTTATTTATTTTATTTTACTTTCTAAACAAATAGCACAATTCTATAAACCAGGAGGTTCGAGGTATGTTTAAGTTAATATCCCATATTCAAAAATCTACCCTCTGTTATATCATTCATCTTTGGTTGCAAAGTGAAGTAAGCTTTCTCATCTGTGATTCCCTTTTGGTTTTTTTTTTTTTTTAGATGTATCACCTGTTTTTCTGTGGCTCACCTGGTGTTAAGAGTAGTTGAAGTGAGGTGCTGGCCAGCTCCTTCCAGACTCCTGTGTAGCAAATGCTTAAATTGCTTTTTTTGTTAGTCCTTCAGGGTGAAACCTCTGGCCCTCTATTAACTTTCTTTCTAATTATATGCATTATATGCTCGTTAAACATTGTTCCACTACATAAAGCAGTGATTTTAATTTGTGATTGGAAAGATGGGAACTATTCTGGCAGGATTTGTACTTCCAGGCTTGCTTATCTGTGATTTTAAGCTATCATAACCCTAAGAAGCAGCCAAAAAGGCTTATGTCAGATCCTGA
Source organism: Dicrurus megarhynchus (assembly GCA_013399195.1). NCBI lineage: Eukaryota > Metazoa > Chordata > Aves > Passeriformes > Dicruridae > Dicrurus > Dicrurus megarhynchus. Next base: position 8,071 of record VXAD01008110.1, read on the forward strand.
GAATGCTGGTGGAGATTTTTATAGCAAAAAGAATGAGCCCTAGTGGTGATTAGAGTTTTGGATCCCAGATTTGAGAGCCAGGAGTATGTTTCTAAAGCAAGACATGCAAGCATAATGCCTTTTCTTGTTGGTGACTTTGTACTTTTGCTAGCTAAGTCATTAATAAAACTATTTGTGGTCCTAGACAATAGCAAAAGTGCCTGGTGGGAAGGAGGGTGGGGTTTATTTGGGTTTTTAGACTCATTGCTATTTAACTGACAATTTGGGGTAATGTGGCTATTAGGTTACAGATACTGCAGGCAGAATAGCTGTTTGGATGAAAAAAGTTTATAGGTTGTTGTAATAAATACTGAAAACAATGTTAAAGTACTTTTTTGTTATTAGTTTCCAAGACATTCTTAATTTTAAAACATTCTGTTGAAGTGTGTCTTTTCAGAAAAAAATTGCAAATTTGTAGCCCCTGCCAAGTGAAATAACTTGCTTTTTAGTAAAAACAAACATTTATAGACTCTTGAGGTAAGCAAGTTTCGTTAAAAGAAACAATACAGAAGGGCTTGCAGACTTTTTTGAGTTTGTAGGCCTTTTTAAGAAGCACTTAGCAACCTTACAGCACTGGAAGAGAAGCTGATATACTTTTGAGGTCTGTTCTTGTTAACCCTGCTCCCATTTAATTATACTTCAGTCTGCAAACCATCCAGTGGGTAAGTTATTCAGCAGTGCAGTGGGTCAGCATAAGTTAGCTGGGACCAGAGTGCTGAAGGCACCAGGAAAGTCTCATGAAGGTAGGTGCTTACAGAACCAGACAGCTCATTTTGCTGAAGGCAGTGAAGTGTAGCCTACTAGCAAGATACTTTAGATGTTACTTTGCATTTTTAAGTCCTCAGTATCTTTAAAGATTTGCTGAAAAAAAAAAAGAAACATTTTATTGGGTGACTCTGGTGGAACCACTCAGTGTTATTTTCCTGTACTCAAGTTAGAAAGTATATGGCAAGTTCTAGCTCTTAAAAATTAATTTATTTGTAATACTTTCCTTGCCACTACGGATGGATAGCACAACACAAGAGTGAGCTGAGTCACTGAGTCTTATCTGCTCACTTCCTCAGCAAAACATAATAGCATTTCTGGGCTGGACCAAGCTCCAGAAGTACCTGAGACTAGTCTGCCCCAAAGACGTCATGCAGTTCCATTTATGCCCAGAGGCTTCTTAAAGCAAGTTTTAGTCTCTGTTTACCCACTTTGAGTCATTGGCTATAACATGAATTGTAAATATCAGCAAATAAACTAAAATGGCATGACCATGCTATTTTTTTAGGTATATGAGAGCAGTATTCAAATCCTAATAGAAAAATAGTAGTAGTGGTGGTGTAAAACACAGCTTCTTGAATATGCTTTAAGCAGCTTGACTATTCTATTTGCACTAGCAAACTTTTGGTCAAGCTGAAACTATTCCAGTGTATGCAGCATACCAAAAGAGTAAACGTTTGCAGAATGCCTACTTTTCAAAGCAGGAGATGTGTGAGTATTTACAGTATAACTCATTCTGCTCAATGCCCTGTAAATTTTCATCTAATGAAACAAGACTGTGGTACTTTATAATCCACACTAATGTTTCATATGATAAATATAAATTCCTGACACTTTTTTATGTTTCAGTAAAATGTAAACATTTTTATATTTGAAATATGGCAGAATTCTGATTTTGCTTCAGTAGCATTGATTTTGGAAAGCTTTAAATGTTCCTTTCAAAAAGAAAATGAAGATATCTGAGTCTCATTTATGTATAAGTTCACACATTTAATAAAAATGGTCAATCTTATGTGGATTTGATGAAGCCAATACAAAAATCTTTTAGGACATTTAAATCTACTAGAATTTGATTTACATAATTTTGGCTAATCTAAGCAAATGTATATGTTAAATGTATAATTTTTGAGTCGGAGCTGATACATTAGATGTTTTTTATAGAGCCGCATGCAAGAACTGAGTGCTCAGTGATATTCAGCAGTTTAAAGTTTTAAATTCAATTTTTTTCTTTAAAAACTATGAAAACTATGTTGCAATAGTCTTTGCAATCTTGTAAATGTCCTGCTTTTGCTTTTTATCTGATAAAACTTATTTGTTTGGAAGGTATGAAGATCCCCTGGATCTGGATCTTCATACAGCCTATTTCAAATAGTAAAGGCCCTTTTATCACTGAAAATTCAGTGATGATTTTTAAGCAGAGAGCTTTAAAAGGATGATTGTAACAGCAGTCATCCCCATTATGTCCTCCTGTTGTGTTAAAATATTGCATTGGTATTAGACTCTTTTTTCTTTTTCAGAATGCAGAAGTTTGAGCTAAAATGAGCTGACAGTGGGGGTTTTTTGTAATTTTCTGACGATTTTCAAAACATCTATTATTTCTGAATTTATTAAAGAGTTGATGGTATTGAAGAGCAAAAGACTATTTTCTGGGGAAAAAAATGCTGCAGCTGGAACAGTCATAGAGAGCTTACTTAATGCTTAAGTTTTTCATCAAGAGGAACATGTTGCCCAGAGAAGTTGTGGATGCTCCATCTTTGAAGGTGTTCAAGGCCGGGCTAGATGGAGCTTTGAGCAACCTGGTCTAGAGGAAGATGTCTCTACCCAAGGCAGGTGGATTGGAATGAGATGATCTTTAAGGTCCCTTTCAACTCAAAGCATTCTATGATTAGAGTCAAAGCAAGGCACTAAGAGACTCACCTCCACTTCTCTCCAGGTAGCTCACTTTTGAAAGCAGTGCTCTGATGTGGACATTCTCACATCCACTGATACACAGAGAACAGAAGAAGCTCAGAGCATGTGCAAAAACATTAACAAAAGCTTGAGAAAGAAGTGTCCCTGCCTTGTGCCAAGTTAATGGCTAGAAATTCAGAGGGGAGTGTGCAAACTGGATTTCAAAATTGCAATTTCCAGTTTCACAGGCTGACTTATCCAGGACCATCCTCACAAAGAGAGGTCAAGTGAAGCTTTCAAAAACTTGGTGAGCCTTTAAAAAACTCTATGTGTGCCAGGCTGGGGTGTATGAATTGTCTGTAGTTAAATTGTTGCTCCTATAGGTTGTCATTTACTCAGATGCAGTTTGGCAAGACGTGAATCTCAGAAGCAAAAAATATACGTGGCTTAGTCACTAGAAACAGCCTTGTGAGCTAGAGAGCTCTGATTATAATCTTGTCTAGAAAATGTGTATTTTGTGGAGAAATTCTATTGGATGTGTCTATTACTGTTTGTCTGGCTGTTTCTCTAGATGGTCTTTATGTTCCTTTACCAGTTTCTTGCTCATGCTTCTTGGATACCAATTTTGTGATTATTAAAGAAGTTTTCAGCTAACACTGAAGTGTTGTTGGGTGAAGTGCATTTCACAGCCACTATGCCTGAAGTAATCCTGTGGATTCAAAGTCTGTCATTTTTCTGTCTTTTAAAATGTATTTTTACTTGCAGTTCATTGGGGAATTTGTTTTTTATTGCCTACATTTTTTTTGGTGAGCCATTAGCAAAAAATTGTTCAATTTGTGGGCCTGTATTTCATTCCTATAATATGTGAAACTGGCAAAAAACCCTGACTGTGCTACATGCTTTTTAAAAAAGCTGTTATTAGAACATATGTGTATAAAGAGACTAAAACTGCTTATTTTATTTTCTTCATTGAGTTGTCATCCTGCCTATAAGATCAATTTATAACTGGAAAAGGCAGAATTTAATGACTAATTCTGTAACAAGGAAAACATATGGTCTCCATAACCATTACATTTTTAATGGTGTGACTTGAACAGTCATTCGTGTCTGTGTAGAGTCATTCCTCCTTGAAAACTACCTTACCTTGGGGAGGTATTGCTGGCAGTCTCCAACATGCCATTAACATTCTTTCATAAGAAAAGACAATGCCAAGAGTATAATATTTTCTCAGATGACAACCTTCCTTAGACTGTGTACACCCCTTGTAAGTGCTTAGAAACTGTCGGTATAGTAGTCATTGTTCATGTCTGAACTTTCTTTGGGGGGGAGGAAAGTCATTAGAGAAGGTTGTTTTAGGGATTCATTATCCAGTGGAGTAGATAATGTGAATATTGTGAAGTGCACGATGACCAAAAGAGCTACGTACTTGCATCATGTTTTCCATACATTTTCCACTCTGCAAATTTTTCCCTGTGACAGGAGTTACCAATATAGAGTAGTTTTAGTGTTATAACAGAGATTTACTATTATTAATACTAAGAGTTTGGTATTATATATTTGGTATATAGTTGTGAATATTATTTACACTAAGAATTTGGACACACTCCAAACTATGGGATGGTTTTTTCTGTCTGCTTGTTATCTCTTCTCAAAAATAATGTGACTGTGATTTTCAGTTTAGTGTTAAGTTTTAGTCCATGACAATTAATTCAGTGGACTTTTAGCTTTAGGTTCTCAGCTGAATTTATCTAAGATCTTGTTATGCCTTTTCTGGGGTAATGATAAAGAATTCTTTGCTTTACACTTTCTGTGTGGACAGCTTCTTGGTTAATGAAGAGCAGTCAATTTTTCTTAATAACAGGCTTTGTCCTTTTTTAATTAATATGATTTTGTTTCTTATTTAATGTCATTCATCTGAGATTTATATTAAAGTAATGCACTTTTTACTCTGGATTCCAACAGAGGCACAACAAAATGCAAGCTAATTCATAACTGGATCAGTATGTAAGTTAGGATGCTATTAGATTTGTGACTTTAAATAATATCTCACATACTCTTTAATTTCAGAAGAGTAACCCTAGGGAAAAAAAGAGTGAATGAATAAGAGGTAAATCTCACTCAGATTTTTTTTTTCCTTATATGAGTGCAGAGGAATTAATCTGACCTTGTACATCAGGAATGAAGTTCACGGTGTGCTCATTTACCCTAGAGGCTAATTTGCAGCCAGGTCCAGTTTTCATTTCTAACACTCATATTTCTTTGGCAACTAGGTTTTTCAAAAACCCAGGCATCCCCTTGTGCTACTTATATATTGATTTACAGCTCCTATCTTAATCACTTTTCCATTGTATCTGATTCCACAACCACGTGCAGGCTGCAAGGTATTTATTTACTTGCATATCTCACTGGCTTCAATAGTAACACCTCTACACTTCTAAGCTACATTTCAGTCTGCCCCACTGCACATACATCTCAGGCCTGCTCTAAGATGCTTTTTATCTCCCTTAGCATGCGTGCAGAGCTCCAGCTCACAGAACCAGGAAAACATTCTTGGTTATGTCTGACTCCACTGGGAATACGGTGGTCTAGGTTGTAGCCTTTTATTGTCATGTCAGGGCAGCAAGCAGAGTTCGCTTCCTAAGATGTTTGCTCTTTGTATGTTACCCTGTGACTTTAAATTTTGCAATGCCCTTTACCTACTAATTGCTGCCAAAGTGATATTTATGTCGCAGTAACCTACTGCAAAGACTAGTAGACAGAGACGTGTGGCATAACCCCATGGTACATCCCTGTATGAATTATAGTGACAGAGTAAAGCCCAAAGAGAATCAGTGAACTGATGTTGCACTACAGGATTAAGCAAAATGATGTTGTGACAGTAGAAAGGCACATAAATATATTGCAGGTTGAGTTTTTCATTATATATTCTGATGTGCCTCTCTTAAAATTCTTTCTTTTACAGAAACACAACAAATACAAGCATAGGAGTAATGATTTAGATTTTGCTGTTTTGTCATCTTAAAGGCAGTTTGGTTTTATTTCCACTTGGATAGGATACTTTTCCACTTGTATATTATATAGCACTCTCTGTAAAAATAGAGACCCAGCCTTGCAAACACCTTGGAGTGCTCCTGTTACCAAATGAGACTTCTTACACCCTTATGCTTATAATACTTCAATATGTTCCTCTTTTGACTGGAGAAAAAGAAATCTCTATTCTTGGTATATGTACAACTTTTCTTCCTAAGGTCCAAATTAAATTACTTTTGGTTCTTTTTTTCCAGCCTGACTGGGATTTATATGTATGCTTGTATATGTAGCTTATGTTAATAACAGATTTCACTCATTAAAAGCCTATAATTGTATTATTTAGACACTTGAAAAAAATTTCTTCATTTTTTGTCCATTTAATAAAAACAAAACAAATTATAAATGCATACAATATAAAATATTTTCTTTCACCCAGTATGCATTTAATGTGTACTTTTTCTAAAAGAAAACAAAGAAGCAAAAATAATTGAGAAACCTTGTGTTAAGGTACTATGTTGTAAAGTCAACAGCATAAGAGTCATGAAGGTGAAATGTGGATTCTCAAGCAATAATCTAGATTCAGCATAGGCAAAATGCTCATCCTGCTCTTTTCTAGGAGTTACTACTTGCAGACTAGTTATTGAGACAAGGAATAAGATATGTACTCCATATAAAAATCTGCAGGTAAATAATTCTCTTGGATAAAGATAATAAAGAGTTACAAAACCTCTGGACTAAATAAGTAAAGCCACTTGTAAACAGTATTTATTAAAGAATTATGAATTACCTGCCAGACATCCAGTCTATCAAACCTTGAAAATAATTTAGAATTTTCAAGCTCCTGGTTTCAAATTACGTATTTAAATGGGGAGGTGGGAGGTATATATTAGTTCTTATAAAGAATTAATAAAAAAACCAGAAGACAACCCTAACAACCAAAAATGTATGTATTCCACAGAGAAAACAGAAAAAGAAACAAGGCAAGAATGTGAAAGAAAGCTGAAAAAATGGATTTGGGATCTAATTTGGAAGCAATTAATTCCGACCAATCTTTCCCTCAAAAGAAAGTAATGCATCCAACTCCATATATTACTAGCACTGCCTTGGCATGTGAGGGTTGTTTTTTATTGAAGATGTTAAATTATAATTACCAACACAAATACTTCATTTCCTATTAGATGCAGACTCAGTCTTTTTAAGTGCCAAAATGTTTCTAAAGAGTCATTGAATATTTCCACTTTTGCTTGTACTTGTTCCCATCCAACTAGCCAACTTTCCATCTCCATAAATGCTTTACTGTCTTTGAAAAATGCTGATTAGGCAAAATTTACATTAAGGTTTTCCCTTTATTGGTTACACTGAAGCACCAGGACTTTTCTGGATGCTTTGCAGACCACAATACAGCCACTGAGTGTCTCATGGAGCAGGTGCCTCTTGCACAGCTGGGAAAAGCTTTCCATCTGGAGACAAAGGTTTTCCTTTTCCATTTTCCTCTTCTTTCATGGCAGTCATGCCACCAGTTCATGCATACTGAAGAAGGTGGGGATTGCAGTGCAATAAAAGCTGAAAACTTGAAGACCAACATGGGCCACTCCAGCTGAAAACTGGTAGGTGCAATGCTCTGCCATTGCCTTCAGCTATGCAAGTCATACTTCTCTCTGTTAGAACCTCCCTTCCTTCAACCACAAGAAACACACTGCTCAAATAAATGCAGCATTAATATATTTGCCAGCCAGAAGATTATCAGGCACAAAACAATGAGGGTATATTAATGTTGTATTAAAATTTGTTCCCAAGCAGCTCACTTGTCTTTGTATGAGCTTACTGCTCAGAAGACTTGTTTGGCAGTAAAATCACCTCATAGAGTCATAGAATCATTTAGGTTGAAAAAGACCTCTGCCATCATCAAGTCAACTGTTAACCCAGCACTTCCCAGTCCACCACTAAGCTGTGTCCCTAAGCCAGATCTGTATGTGACTTTTAAGTATCTCCAGGGCTGATGATTCCACTACTTCTCTGAGCAGCCTGTTCCAATGCTTGACTACACTTTTGGTGAAAAAATTTTTCCTAATATCCAATCTAAACTTCCCCTGGCACAATCTGAGGCCATTTTCTCTTGTCCTATTGCTTATTACATGGGAGATGAGACTGACCCCCAGCTGACTGCAATCTCTTATCAGGTGGTTGTAGAGAGTGATACAGTCACTCTCAAGTCTCCTTTTCCCCAGGCTGAGTCCCTTCAGCTCCCTCAGCTGGTTGTCATCAGACTTGTGATCCAGATCCTTCAGAAGCTCCATTCCCTTCTCTGGATCCCCGCGAGCACCTCAGTGTCTTTCTTATTGTGAGTGGCCCCAAATTGAACACAGGATTTGAGTGTCTGTGGCCTCACCAGTGCAAAGTTTGGGGGGATGATCACTGCTGTGGTCCTGCTGGTCTAATACAAATCTGCCCCATTAACTTGGAGGGTGCAGAAAAAAGTGGCTCCATCTGAAGAAGCAGGGATGTTTTGTGCCACAGCAAAGGCTCTGTTTGACCATAGTCCTATTCAATATTGTTCATAAAAGGCCATCTTTATTTGTGATGTTTACTGTAGGTTACATATGGTATTTAAAACCCCAGGTTATTTTTTTTCTTTCCACACACTACCACCACCACCACTCCCTCTCCATCCCGGGAGCCTGAAGTGGTTGGGAAAGGTTTGTTACATACAGGGAAGAAGTAGCCACAGGAAATGAGTTTTCCACCCTTCATGCCCAAATCCAGGCCCAATGCCTTCTAAAATCCATTTGTAACTGCAAAGTCAGTGTGTTGATAGCAGGGATAACAAAGCCCTGCTCTCCGGTGTGTTCCTCAGATGATAAATAATGCATAAAAGATCCCCCTTAACTCAAAAGGGAGGCCAAACTCCCCGGGGAGCACCACGCGCGGATGAGCCGAAGTCACCAGCCTTCTATGGGCGCAGGGCTGGGCCTGCCCAGCTCAGCCGCGCCCCGCCCCGCCCCGCCCCGGGGGCAGCCGAGCGCCCGGAGCCGGGCCCGAGGCCGGGAGCGCGGCGCCGCGGCGTCAGAGCTGGTGTATCGGCCGGGACGTCTCGCCCGGTCCCACCCGTGAGGGAGAAGGCTGCGCATCCTCCGCTGGAAGCATGTAGCTATCTGCGCAAATTATCTCTCTTGTCGTGTACTCTCATTATGCTCAGTAAGGAGATGGAAGGCTGAAGCGGGACCGCAGTCAGGCTGCGGCCTGGCTCCTGAGCAGGGACCCTTCAGGCAGTGTCTCCACTGAGACACACAATGCTGGGCAGCCATGAAGGAATGTGGGTGCACAGAGCTTTCTGCTTTTACGGTACATATTTGCTGTTTTGCTTGTGAGGTAACAGCATCAGACAAGTGTTTTCCTGCAGACACTGGCACGCTGGAATACAAGGTGATGTAATCTAGCCTTGCAACCAAAGGCACTACACGTGCTGTATTTAGGCAAGTGTGATACCAGGGGTGATTTCAGCCAGAAAACAAACTTTTTAACAAAATTTGAAGCATTAGAAAGCAGGCATTCTTTATTCTCAGTGTGCTGAACACACTCAGAGGATATCTCCCCTAATCAGGTGTGTCATGAAACTTTACAACAAGGTATTTATTCCATCATGTTCATACATATTCATTACAATGTACTTCCTAGCTGCTACACAAACATCGCTTTTCCTAGAACTAATTTGCATGCATCTGCCTCTTACTGGGAGTTCTTCTGTGGTCCTACAGGGTCGTCTAAAGGGGTCTCTGGTGATTTTACTCACTGAGTGCCCCCAGTGTTGCAGATGATCTTACCTTGAACTTGTCTTTGGGCATGCACTGTTACTTCTTGTTACATGGCTTTGCCACAAAAGCCACTATGTTCCTCATTATCTGCTTATCTACTGGTTCCAGCTATGTTGAGCATCCTGTGTGTCTACTTTTAGATTCTTCTATCTATTTTGCTAGTTAGTCTTTAAGCTCTATATAGCAACTTCAAGGGGAATTGAAAATTTCTATTGTCCGTCAAGCTGTCAAGTACCCCCTTTTCTTGAGACTATGTCTCTTCTATGCAAATCTCAGTGCTTCATTTTCCAGCACAAAGTGTTACAACTATAACATAATCATAATTGATAATTGAATCATAATACGAGCAAGTACACACACTACGATTACAATGACTGCCACAAAAGCATTTTGTAGCAGTCTCCAATTTGTTAGCCATGAAGTAAACCAATCCCACCAAGAAGAATTTTCTTCTTTCTGCCACTCTTCTACTGCTCTTTCTATCGAGGTGATTCCTGACTGTTAGACTTCAAACCAATCATTGATGTAAGTGCAACACTCCTGTCCTGTAATAACACATGTTCCTCCTTGGCTAGCAAGCAGATAATCTAAGGCCATGCAGTTCTGTAGAGCCGCCATTCATGTTTGTTAGGATGTGCTATTTAATACTTTTAATAATCTGTTTAGCTTGTTTATATAAACTCACAGGACAAGGTAGTGCACATGGGGCATAGCATGAACTATAATCTTTTGCTTTCTGAAATCAAAGGGGTATATTGCAGTACATCCTGTATTCCCTGGGTGGAAAATGTTCTCTCAGCCCTAACACTTATTGTGGATTTTGCCGAAGTCCCGTGAGGGGAGGCATTAATATTGCTTGAAAACAGGAACTAAACCATCCTTTAAGAAGCCATTTATAGGCGTTGTCTCTGCATACCCTATAGGTCCCATTCCCAGTACCAAACATCTGATTTCCTGTTTTCCACTATTGTGCTACTGATGGAGTTAGGGCTTCTATATCTGATTCTTTTGTGTCCTCACTACCATTAGGCCAGGGACAGTCAGAGAGACTAGATGTTGTGTCTTGCATGGTGCAGCTGAGAGAGTACTATGTGCCTGACAATCACCTGGCACACAGGTCCCACCTAGGAAGCTTGAGCACTGTAGTACAAGTAGTGACAAATCCTTGGTTTTTGTGAAATGCTTTATTGAAGTAGACCAGTGAAGACATGCTGGGTGGCCTCTGTGCAGAACAACCCAAAATACTCTTACCACTCCACTCATGCAAATTAGAAAAAATCTTGAGGAGCTTCTGCTCTGGTGCTGTGTGCATGGAACAAAAACTAGACTTGCAGATCTATTCAATTTGTGTATAAGTAGAAAAACATCCAGAAGGCATTTTGTAGCAAATATTTTTAGTCACTCTGAACTGGGTTTTCATTTTAACAGTGTCACTATGATATTAATAACTCAAGGAAAATAACAAACAGCCTTGTTATTGTTACAGGATTTCTCTTGGCAGGTGAGCAACCCGAAGAATTGCTTTACAGTGAAGACAGAAACAGAAGTCTAATGCAAACACTACAGTGTATTTAAATAATAAATGCTTAACTTTACCACAAGGGAAATATTTTTGTTATAATAATTTTCACACTTCCTCTTGCATAACCAACAAACTGAATAATACCAAAGCTTGAGTGCCCAATTCTCTCCTAATTAACAGTGGTGGTATGCAGTTACAAGTTCATTGACTACAGTAAGTAGACATAAATGAAAGAGCTAAATATGTTTGGGGCAGTGAACCAAGTAGATTCACATGTTTAAAAAGCCACATACAATGATTTTTACTAATATAGCAAAGTGTCCAGTGGAATCACTTAGTATCCTGAAGGTATTGAATGCTCCTGTTGCAGCCTGTGAAGGAGATCTTCCCCTCTCTCTGTGAGGTACAGCAGCTCTTTCAGATTCTGGCTCTTAGGACTGAAAATATTTCAAGAGAGTACTTTATGACTAACAATAGGTTTGTCTGATGACCTCAAAAACTACAGCCTTGTGGAACAGGGGCATCACTGACAGCAGTGTAGGCTTTTTCTATGTTGCCAGTAAAGTCTAGGGCTGGAACCATTTGTGATTCTCCCAGCAGTTTAGTGAATTGTACATAGCAAAGGGTATCAGTAAATAAAAGCATCAGTGAATCATAAAATTAATGCTATGAAAAGTAGCCTTGCTGAAGTGTAAGTAGCATGAACATCCATGTTGGAGCTAGTCACTGAGGCTCTCTTTGTACTCAGTGGAGAGTAAAAAAGAGTTTGTCTCATAAAGTAGGTTTCTGAAAAGGTTGGCTGAATTGAGACCCAAATATGCCTGTTATTTAGGAGTGTTGGGGCTGGTCTGTCTGATGTTTGGGCGTAAGTCATGATGCTACATATCTGAAGTTAGGTGAGTTGAACACAGCTGTAAAAGCCTCTCACATCCAAGCAAAAGTGAAAATTTCCATTGGCTTACAGCCTTCCCCATCACAACTTAAATTACATGTATCTCACCTCATTAGCTCCCACATTTTATTTTTAATCTGAAAATTGTGCCTGTGAGGATTGGTTGCATCTGTTTAAGTTAACCTTTTGCTCCAAAGCATTTACAAAACCCCCTGTCACGGAATTAGAAGACATTCTGCTTGTGTTGCATTCCACTGTGGGGATCTGTGAGTTCTTTTAAAACAGATGGTCTAGGATGAAATTAAGTAAAATGAGACAACATTGTATCTGAGAACCGTTTATTGGTAACAAAAAAAAGTTGCCCTACTAAAGAGGACTAGAAAAGACAGAAAATGAGGAAGGAAAATGGAGAAGGATGGGTGGGGAGACAGAGAAGAAAAAGCGGGCGTTACCACTAGAGGATTGGGGAGTGCCGTCGACGTACAAGCGGCAGATGTGCACGCTGCCTGCCGGAGAGCCTGCGCGGTTCCACAGGCACGGCTCCCGCGGCGACGGGCGGCTGGACACGTGGTGAGTGGGGATCGGGCAGGAGGTGAGCGACCCTGGACAGGATCGCGGTGGGGATCGCAGCAGTGGGCCGGATCGGAGGCAGGCAGGGTTGGATGCAGGTGGCTCAGGCAGGAACACAGGAACGAAGCAGGCAGGGCGTCGGTCAGGGACACAGGAAGGCAGGACAGGCGGTGGCTGGGATGGGCGAAGAGGTAGGGCAGGTCACAGGCTACACCACAAGGCTAGGAGATCAGCTAGTATCCCGCCAAGCGCCCAGCGAGAGGGAAGGCGAGTACGCGAGGACGAGCAAGGGCCAGCAAGGGCAGAAGAGCCAAAAGGCAGCCTGGGGCCAGGGCAAAAGGGACAAAAAACAGGCTAGGGCCAGGGCAAAAAGCAGACCTCAGCAGGCTTGAGCCAAAGCAAAAACACAACACTCAAAAAGCCCTGACTCAAAAAACCCCCAAAAAGACAAGATTCAAAAACTCGAAGCCAAAAAACCCCAGAGCTTGTGACGCAATTATTTTTATGCCCCCTGACCCCTCCTAAAGTCCACCTGCTGACAGGAGACCATTGGCCCAGTCCAGCCTTCCACTGCAGTCCATTGGTGGAGACCGTTTGCCATCTGATTGGAGAACTTCTCTGGAGGGTACAGTGTCTTTGGTGTTCCCCTGCTGACTGCCTGTCCCATGTGAGACATGAAATGGTTGCCAGGTGAAGGCTTGTCTCCCAGAGACAAGGCTTTCCCCCATCTTCTCTTAGTTGCCTCCTGCAAGTGGCACGTGTACCACCCCTCCTCCACATGCCTCTGATAATCAGTGGTGAAACAAACCAAAATTAAATAGGCTCATCACAGCTTGACAGGCATTTTGTGTGACTAAGTTACCTATTACCAGATGAACAAATACCAGTTAAGTGACATTTGTCATAGAAAGACAATAAACTCACCTCAGTTTCTTGCCATAAAAAATGTGATTTTCTATTACCACTAGTGTATTTGGAATCTTTTAGAAGCAAGTTTAGATTTCTTAATTGAATGGTAAAATAGGAGATGTCTAGAAGCCCTTTAAATCTGGCAAGCTTCACATAGGGCTTCAAATTTAGTGATGAATCTTCCCTTTGAGACATTCAGAAAGTAAAGGCTTAATATTTTTTCCAGTCCCTTGTTTTGACATTTTGAAGAAAAATATTTATAGAATGTCCACATACAAAATCTAGGTAGTTATAACCACCATGCTAAAGAAGAGCCTTTGCTTTGGTTAAACACTAAGCATGTGAATAATACTGAAATTATTTGGCAATCCACTTACATAAGATGAGAAATTTGTGTACAAAACCAGCATGTGGACTACTGGATAGATGAATGTAATGAATGTATGAAACACATTATGGAGAAACTTTGAAATTAAATGCTTAAGTGGGTTTAATATGTATATCCAGACATTTGGATTTCTCCTGCTTCCCCCATTTAGTAAGCTAGAGAAGCTTCCTCGTGGCCTTAAACTTCTAAAACAAAATCTGGTTCTCAGGTCTTGTCTTAAACAGACACCTACAGGAGTACCTACTATATTTAGTACACAGAGAAAAGCATCCCTGTCCCCAAAGGAACTGGGTGGTTGGTTCTGGGAAGAGTGCTTTGTTCTAGAATTCCTTATGCATTGAAAGATAGGTAGAATAATTTGATCTGACCATTTCTGTTGCTCAGGTGCTTAAATTAAAGTGGATGTGAGTACCATGCTTTGTGCTGGACAATTCAGCATTGTCCGGGTGTCAGGCAATGTGACTCATTACCATCAGGTTGGTGCCTTAGGTTTTAACTTTTATATTTTTCAAATCCTGTACTGCCTAGTGTATAACTGAAGTTTCTTGTGGCCTGTTAACTACTGTTCTCTCATGCTGGTTAGACATAACAAACCTCTCTAGGTTTCCACATCAAGGTCACCAGGCCCCAAAATGTGTAAACTAAAAGCCTCTGAAGGGAGGCAAACTTGGGGTGATTACATTATGAACTGAGGTTATAATTGGACAATTAACCCTGATATGCAAATGAACCAAACTTATAAAAGTGTGAAGAACTCATGACCCAGGGTCCAGCTTGGGTGTAGCCTTTTGACTGCCCAAGGCGTACCATGAAGGCCCGTCAAATAAATACCTACCTTTATTCCCTTATTCTTGTCTAGTCTCTGTTTTTAGGTGGCCATCTCAGGCATCAAGATAGACTGCTAACCTTGAACCGAGAACTATCCTGAAATGAGTACAAATGTAGCAAAAGTTTATGACATGTTGGAATGGTCTTTTTTTTTTTAAACCCTGAAGCATAACACAGCTTTGCAGTCATACACAATAAAACTTTGTCCAAGAAATCTCAGAAGGACACTGCAGCCAGTCTTGCAGTATAAATATTTTTACAGTTCAAACGAAAATTGCAGCGTGGTAGAAATACACACATATATATTGACATATGTATATTTATGTACTCATTTGTATAAAAGAAAATATATTCAATCTGGATATAAACCCAGTTTTGGATAAAAGATGTTTTAAGTCTGTATGCACAAAACTAGCTGTACTGCATTGCAGGTGAGGGTTAGCAATTGCTGGGTTCCAATGGGACTACTATCCACAAACACAAGAAAGAAAAAAGCCAGTATTCTGCTTTGCTATACTCAATCAAATGAAATAAAAACAAATGGAGACCCAAGGGTCCTGTGTAACCTAGTTTTAAACTGTAGCAAAGGAAAATATTAAAAAAACATCTGATAACTCCAATAGGCCTTTGTGAGTCAAAATACTGAAGCCCAGAACATTTTTTGTGCACAAAAACAACTGGTGAGACTTTGGTCCGGGTAGCATCAATATTTTGCCCTGTGAGTTTAAGAACAAAAAGAAAAGATACTTAATAAATATGCAGTATTTGAAGTTGATAAAGTCTATTAAAATCCATTTGTAATGACTTACTGATTCAGGGAGCCTCCCCTGAATTTTTCTGAATAAGAAAAATATTAGACCAGAACTTTTCTAATTTTGGGATCTGGATACATCTTCTTTCTGCAGTACAGTATGCAGCTGGCTTTAAATAAGAGTATATCTATAGAAAGCAGTCTGGCTGTGAAAGGAGAAAGGAACTCTAACAGAACTCTCTTGCTGTTGCTAAAGTCATGTTTACGAAGCTTTTCCTTGCAGGGAGGTGGATCCTGTGTTTCCTATTCCATAGTATCCACAGCAGGGATTATGGTGTATGTACTTTCAAGCTTTAGGTTTTGAACATGGTTGGTACAAGTAGGTCCTACTTTTGGTTTGTGGAATTCATTTCAAGGTGTCTTTTTGTGAGAGACTGAAATGTTATGGCTAAGGGCTTAAACATTGTTATGGAGGACTTCTTCCCCTTTATGGCAAAACTGTATAAAGAAGCTGCTACCATCAAAGCCCACTCCTTCCTGAATATGCCTCCTGACTGGAACTTTGGACTGTGAGTTAAGCTGCCTAAGGGAACGTGAGATAATGGTGACACTATTGTCCAGTTACCTCCGGTGTAAGGAGAAGTAAACAAGGCTGAGGGAGAAGAACGTATCCACAACAAAGTCAGACCCAGCAGCTATCCTGAAAATCAGCTCTGGCTGGGTTCAGGGTGGGGGAGGTCATAGCTCACAGACTCATTTGCTGAAGCCAGGTTTGCACATGCTCCCCCCCCAACTAAGGGGAGAGGAGGAGAGGTTTAGGGGTGTGGCATAACCTCTGCTCAGAGGGAGCAGAAACAAAAGACGGCCAAGATGATGGATCAAATTGGAGGGGTTTTTGAATAGATGTGTCTGAGTACACCATCTGTAAGCAACATATAATGAATTCCTGGAGTCTAGGTAGTAGGAAGGGAGAGGGGAATCATTGTAAAACTGTCCTTTTGCTGTACCGATTTCTTCCGTAATAAGCTGCTTTTGGTGATGTTTTAGGAACTCCATGACGGCGTTCTCCCTCTGACGTTTTCAATACAGAACCCAAAAGGCGGAGGGCGGTGGCTAACGCCTTGCTGAGGACCGGAGTCCCTAGAGACCGGGTGTGTTGCCTGCTGCCGGTGCAGAAGGGCGGGAGCCCGCTCACTGGGAGTACTCAGCCTTGTAGTCGGCGTACTGTGCCAGGACTCCACGCTGCCCAGCAGCTCAGCATGAACCCGGAGATACAGAAGGTGGAAGCTTTGGACGAGGGCCATTTCGTCTGCGTGGAGTGGGAGGACGGAAGTGAGAGCAGCTACCCCTGCGTCTGGCTGAGGAACAACTGCCAGTGTCTCCTCTGCTTCCTGCCCTCCGCCGGAGCGCGCAGGCTGCTCTTCGAGGATCTGGATGTGAACATCGTGGTGAAGCAGGTTGCTCTGGCAGATAGAAAAAAGGTATTTGAAGCAAACCATCATTCACCTTCTCGTGAAACTTGTCTAACAATGCTTATTAATCTAAATTCGAGACACTTCCAAGTTATACTCTAATCACAGTTTGCTTAATTGCAAACCTTACCCCGGTATTTGCAAAGCTTTTAGGAAAAATCGCAATTTGGGGAACTCAGATCTTTCCACCTTCATGTGAAACTTAACTTTATAGATGTTATGCAGAGGCCGCATAAACCCAGGCTTCAGCTTTTGTAATATAATAATGCTTTTAAAAATTCTACCATATGCTTCTTCATCACTAGTTGTTGAAAATATAGACATTTCTTGGGCATTTAATTACACTTACACTTTTTCTTCTCTTTATTCTTTAAGTAAATGGCTTGAAAATATGAAAAACAAATGGCAAAACAATGATGACCTTAATCCATAACAAAAATATCAGCTCATTAGCAAATTTTCAATGTAAAATAAACTTCATCTTAGAGAGAACACTCAAACCAAAGTTGAATTCAATAATCGGAATTGGCCTAATGTGTGTATCCCTGTCTACCTATCTGCATTAACATTTCTTCCTGAAAAAGGGAAGGTTATTGAGCAAGAGAGGATAGGAGCTGCCGTCTTTATGAATTTCAATCTTTCCTGATGTATAAAAACCTAATATATTATTTAGATATTTTATGTTTTATTAAAAGCAGTATATGGCTCCTTTGGCAAACTAATTACCTTAATTTTACACTTAAAGGTGTTTTAAACATTTTGAATATGCAGCAGTCAACCCTGGGGTAGATGGGGCAGCCTTGCTGCAAGGGCAGTTTGCAAATGCTGACCCATGCAGGAGTGTTTCAGCCACAGGGTAAGGGTCTCTGGTGAGGAATTCTGGGATCCCAAGTTGATTGTAGACAAAATTAATGCAATGTAAATTCATTATTTGATTAGGCAAATTAGGAATTGTCTGCCACTTATATTCAGAAACTGATGAAAGCACAAATGATACTAGTGTTTTACCATCATGTGAATGAGTAGAATCGTGTGAATTGGGAGTTGATACCTATTCATCCACCTTAAAAATTCAGCTAAGGGTCTGTGCAGGACTGAGCTCTTTCAGTTCATGACAAGCAAAGCTATATGCTTTCTTCCCATGTTTTTTTCAGGAATTGAAAAACCAAACACTTTTAAAAAATTTATTTGATAGAGGGAAAACTTTTCAGAAGTAGGAGACAGATTTCTCTCCTAGCACAAGGTCCTTGTCTGTCTTGTTCTTTTTCTTTTCTCACAAGCTGTCGGTGTTTTGCAAGATATTTTCGCTCTTCTGAGGTGGGGTGAAGTGCTCTCCCCAGTGATATGTGTCAGTTTTTACAATTCCCTTCTTTCTGTTAAGTGCAGCTCCCACAGTGGAAGTGGTCCACACAAACCTGCAAATTAGGTCATGAGTTGAAATAAAAATGAGCATTTATAAAGAGTGTCAGAATTTGAATGGTGTTCAGGTTGGGTTGTCATTACTTGTTTGGTATCATGCTTCAGGGAACTCTTAACTCTGATATTATTGATCTAAGTGTTACAATTTCTGCAGTTTCTAAGGGTTTTTGTTGTTGTTCTAGGTGATGTTTTTTAAATATTTTTTTGTAAACTCACCTTTTCCTTTGTGTTGAAAGATCTCTATTACATGGCCTGATGAACACAAAAGTGTGTATGAAGCTGAGTCATTGAAAAAATGATGCTTCTCTGAAGAAGCCAGAGCTGTAATGCGAGCAGATTTATTTTTACCAGGTAGGAATTAATTCCATGTCTGTCGTGCTTGTGTCAAATGCAAGGGATTTGACACTGATAGTTCTGGCTAGATGTGTCTGTGTGAGGACCAGGTCTACCCAGCTGAAGCAGTGGCAACGACCCTTGGTGCCCAGTGCCAGGCTGTGCATGCACGACAGGGACCTGTAATTATCTTTTCCCTCTTCTACCTTCTATACTTGAGTAAAGTACAACTGTAGTATAACAAGAGAAGTACAACTGATTGGGCTGCATTTACTTTCCTAAAAGCCTTTTCTTTCCAGAAAGTGTTAGAAGGTCTCACAAATGAGCCATGGACCAGCAGTGGTCTGTGACTATGCAAGTGTGTGAGTGCTGTTTAAACTATTTAAATTTTTCCAAGTTTTTCTAAACAGAAAGATAATTTGGAATTTGCAAGCGAGTTACAACTGAAATATTTTTTTTCCGTTTTCATGGCCTTCTTGTTAAAAAGTAACTGTGTAGCATAGCCGTGTGTAGTGCTGAAGCTGACGTTGTGTTTGCTTTGCTTCCCATGCATATTTTAGTGGTAGACTGTCTTTTGATTATGAAGTATTTTGTACAACTGTCTTTGCAACATTTACCCTGTACAAATCACTAACCATTTTAAGTGAATAATTATAAACCCCCTAGGTTTGGCATGATGCACATCATCATTCCTTTGACAGCGTTTGGACTGACCATGAAAGTGTGAAAGCTTGCAAGATACCTGCGATCGCTCTTGACAGTTGTTCCTGTGAGATCTGCTGTTGCAGAAAGCTGTGCATCTGTATTCAGTGTTAAGACAATATCTGTTAAAATAGGACATTACTGGTTTAAAACTTAAATGATGAGTAATATTTCCATTCATTTCAGTGGATGCTTTAACAGACTCTTTATAGTTCAGAATGGAACTTTTTTTCTCCTGGTAATATAAAAAATTTTATCTGCTTTAATTTTGGCAAAAACAAACTGTTGTGTTTACTATTTTGAAGAGTTTGGCATGCTTCCAGAGTGAATATGGTGAAGATACAAACCTCATTCAGGGAAACTAGACTTGATTTTTCAGGTAGTAAGAACTTTTATTTGTAAAAATTATTATGCTGTGAAAGCTAGCAGGATGTTTTGTAGCCTTCAAAGGGATCAAAGTAAATTGAACATTGCTTTAATTAATACCCAGACAAAATAATGTAGATCTCTGGTTGTGTTCATTGGCAAAGGTATTAATTACTGAGATTTCAGAATTTCCGATGTAATGCTACTTTTTTCACCTATTATGAAGTCTTAACTGGCTGTGATTTGCCTTCACATGCGTGCATTTGCACAGTGCTTACTCTTGGCATCTAAATACAGTGCATGTTTTGGAAGCCAGTTCTCTGCCACTGCTCTTCTCCATTGGAGCCATCCAGGTAAAAATGTACACCAAAGATCTGTTTCATTCTTTGAGCAATGCTTCTTCAAATTCTGTGTCACATGGTAGGTCTGAAGAAATTATGTATATAAACATTACACCAATTAACTGGCTTTTTTTAGTGGTGTCATTCAGCTCTTCCTCATATTCTCAGCTCTTCATCATATCCTCAGACAAGCCCTGGCTCATTATGATTGACACCTTCTTGCGAAAAAAAGGCTGCAGTCTGTGAGTTTGCTTGCTGGCTATTAAAGATCCGTTTCTCATTGTGCATTGTGTTATGTTTAGAACACACTTCCTTGTGGTCAGTGGAGTTGCACACTGCAAATTACATGCCCTTAAGTAGCTAATCATATCCCAGCAGTATAGTGTTACAGACAATGATATGGATGCCAGCCCTGTATGCTGGCTCAACAAAGAGGAATGCAAGCTCACCCGACTGCTGTAGTTAAAGGTTAACCTTCACTGCTGACATTATCACAGCTGTGGCTTATTTTTTTTTCTTTTGCAAGTGGTTATTTGCTTTTAGTGTTGCTCTTTTAAAAAATGTTTTTTCATCATAGTTTCTGATTCAAAAAATGTGGATGTCAGGCATTGTGTCAAACCCAAAAAGAAGAGTAGGTCAGATTTTCAGTGCGTGATGAAGTGACTTTAAATAGCTCTATGGCAGTATGTCAAGATTTCCCTTTTAAAACATTGCTAGATCCTATCCATGCAATATGCAAAATTAAAATCTGCTATTTGTGTATATCAAGGCTCATTTCAGCCCAGCTTACAAGATGCTCCCAAAAGAATAGCAAAAGAGCCGTATTCTACTTCTACAGCTGTGGTGTTTCAAAGATACTCTCCTTTTTCTTTCTGTTTTTCTTGAGTTCTGTCCAGCAGATGTCACAGGAATGATTTACCATGTCTGTAATTCAGATCTTGGGTGTAGTAGAGCATGCTTCTGATAGACACTAAGTAAGCCAGTATCCAGTATTTAACTTCATTGCGTTAGCTGAGGTTAATTTTCCAACATGCTGGCATACCAACAACAGGATGGGGTTGGGGTGGAAAATTAGATAACATCAAAATGATATTTTCCTGCTGGGTAAAAGAGAAGATTCTCTAGAGGCAGTATGTAGTGGTACTTGGTATTTTTAACCTTAGGTTAAGGTTTTAACAGCAGTTTAAAGGTTTCAGATGATGATAGTTCTTTAAAATGTGGTAACACGATAGTGGATATATATCCAGCTCCACAAAAGCTTGAATCAGAATGTTAACAGCATCAATAGTGTTTTCAGTTTCTCTGCTAGGTCCTGAGAGATGATAATTTTAGGAGGATGAAGTTAAAAGTAGTTTTTTATTTTAAAAGTTTGGTCATTTGAATTTATCCTGCAGTAATAACTAATAAAAGCTTAACGGCATGAGTTAGACTGCCATATACATAACTCACAATACAGCAAAAATACACTTGGCTTGCAACAAACATAAAAATATGTGCTGTAGACAAAATAATTTTAGATGAAGTAGTTTAATCTATGGTGTCTAGACTTTCTTATATGACTCCAGAAGTTTTTGATCAGCATTGTCCCAACCTGTGTAGTAAATGCTGGATAATTCCAAGTGTTTGTTGATGGATGCACACCATCTGCAGGTCCTGGGCAAAGGGCATCGTCTCATTTTATGCAAACTCTAATGTAGTTATGACTAACCTAGTGTGATCAAGAAATGGGATTTTTGGTTTCTCTTTCTTTTTCCCCCAAAATTATTGTTCTGAAATTATTGAAAGAGGCATTAATTCTTTCAAAAGTGTTTCATTCTTCCCATTTTGAAAAGCACATAGATCTGGGGGTTTAGTAGTCATAATATAAATTATCGATAAAGACACAAAAGAATTCTACAAGACTTCTTTTTATCCTGTATGTTTTTCAGTTACATTTGCAGAGGGACCTGGACAGGTAGAGGGCCCTGGACAGGCTGGATAGATGGGCTGAATCCAACAATTTGAGGTTTAACAAAACCAATTGCCAGGTCCTGCACTTTGGCCACAGCAATCCCCTGCAGCGCTACAGGTTGAGGATGGAGTGATTGGACAACGGCTAGGCAGAAAGGGACCTGGGGGTACTGATTGACAGCAGACTAAACATGAGCCAGCAGTGTGCCCACGTGGCCAAGAAGGCCAATGGCATCCTGGCCTGTATCAGGAATAGTGTGGCCAGCAGGACCAGGGAAGTGAGTCTTTCCCTGTACTTGGGACTGGTTAGATCACACCTTGAGTGCTGTGTCCAGTTGTGGGCCCCTCAATTTAGGAAGGATGTTTAAGAGCATTTTCAGAGAAGAGTAACAATGCTGGTGAAGGATCGGGAATACAAGCCCTATGAAGAGTGGCTGAGGGAGCTGGGCTTGTTTAGCCTGGAGAAAAGGAGGCTTGGGGTGACCTTAATGCTCTCGGCACCTCCCTGAAAGGAGGTTGTAGCCAGCTGAGTATCAGTCTCTTCCCCCAGGCAACCAGCGGCAGAACAAGAGGACACAGTCTTAAGATGTGCATGGGGAGCTTCAGGTTTGACATCAGGAAGAATTTCTTCACAGAAGGGGTGATTGGGCATTGGAATGGGCTGCCCAGGGAGGCGGTGGAATCACCATGCCTGGAGGTGTTTAAGAAAAGGCTGAATGTGGCACTCAGTTGACTAGTTGACAAGGTGGTGTTTGGTCATAGATTGGACTTGATGATCTTAAGGGTCTTTTCCAACCTAGTTGATTCTGTGGTTCTCTGACACAAAGATTTTTAATTTGGCAACTGCAGCTGTGCTGGGCAAGTGAGACCTAAGGCTGTCCAGACACTAATGACTCATTCCTATCTTTCTTACCCCTTCAGCTTTCACAGCATATGTTCTAATATTTCTACTATAGTACAATGGAAATTATATTTACTGTTTTATGCAGTGGGAAAAAGTTCTGCTATGATGACATGATAAAACAATGAAGAGCTTGAGTGGGATCAGTTACCACCAGGAAATACTGGCAAAGAATACAGTCCCTGTGCAGTTCAGTATAGCTCCTTGATAGATTTTCAGGCTGAAGAGATTTTGTGAATAAAAATGGGTAGAAAGTTCCTGTTGTTTGGTATGTGGAAGAATAACATGCCATGGAGGGCACACAGTTTTCTAAGACTTTCAGACAGACTTTTTAAAAAATACTTTAAAATGGAAGAATGTAAATATCTTTATATCACGGGATCTTTTTTCAGTTCTCTGGGGTATGCTTTCCTGTCCCTTTTCCAAATAATTATGGACCTGGTAATCTGTCAAATTGTAAATATTGGACAGCATATAGCATTTTCAGCTAGAGCCAAGTTATAAATGCTGCTTCTTTTAGTGCAGACCTATGATTTGTCTCTCACCTATTGCTGTTGTACTCACCTGGCTGTGATGGTCTCTGGGACCAGTCAGGAGAATTCCTTCACTGTTTTTCATACAAATATGAATTGTTTAAAAGCAGTTCATGTGTATGTCAGACATAAGTGTTAGAAATTAGACCTCAGAACTATTGCAGCTACTAGAAGGATCAAAACTTACACTAGTATAGTTAAATTAAGCTCTAAGAGCTCTCTGAAAAAACCCACAATTACTAATATGTAAAGCATAAAGATTAAAAAGTCTGCAGGAAATTCTGTGCTAAAGTTAATCGTTTTCTTTGGGATATTTAGTATTAAATGGTGTGATCACATTCCTATTACCACTTGGAGCTGTATGCAAGGTTTCAACTTCAGGTGTATTTACCATGGTGTTGTTATAGAGTACATTGGCAAATGTCAAAGGGGAAAGGTTACTCCTGCAGTAGCTCAAAGGCTCAGCTCTTGACTGCATCAGCATGGAAACTAAATGGCTGGAAACTTGGAGCCTTTCTTCTCTGAAACACGAGGTAGGATTTATAAGCATATGTGTACCAGCCTGCACCTTTAAAAAGATAGATGAACCTAAACCATTAAGGATGCTGGCTACACTTGTCACAAGGGAATTTATATGAGAAAAGTAGAAACTTTGAGGAAAAGAGTTTGTGGCCTTGCAAGGCAGGATTGAACTGTATTTACTCTCTAGCTTTCTTTGTTTTGTTGGTGTTTGGGGATTATTTTTGTTTGTTTGTTGGTGCTTTTAAAATGAAAAGTGGCAAAACAAACAAAAAAAAACCTCTTCAGTTTTAGTAGCTGTTTTGGGAGTACCAGTGTAGAGTTCAGTTTCCTTGACACTTTGCAATTTCCACATTGTAGCAGTACTGTAAAGGTTAAATATCTCTTCAGTCAGCGGGCAATGTTATAGTATTATTCCCGAATACATTTCAGAGTCTGGCAAAAGCTAAATTCCCAGAAAAAATATTTCTCTTCAAGTTAAGTGATATGAGAAACATTTTGAATTTAGCTTTTTTCTCCCTTTGGCTCCATAGCTTTCTGGATGTGAGGCCAGATGACAGTTGCCAGTGCTGAGGGTCTGGTTGGGTGGAGGATGAAATGGATGGTTGTTCCACAGGCCAGCTGTAAGGGTTGACAGTTTTGTTTTGCCAAAATTCAAGACACATCCAGACTGCTATGCTGAGCATGTGCTGTTTTGCAGTGCTGTGACAAAGTAGGTGTTTGTAACAAAAGCCAAAACCACCTGAAAACCCAACACCACAGCCCATGTCCGCTGCAGAAGGGTCATCCCATATTACATGAAACTTCTAGCAAGAACAATAGGCATTGGGAATTTGAACAAGAGGACGCTACAGTCCATGTACCTTTGGAAGCCTGGGAGTCCTGGAGCTGCAGTTCAGTTCTAGGTGCATGTATTTATTTTCCAAAGGGACGAAAAATCTGTTGGTATATTCCTTGAAATTCTACTTCTTGTTTCAGGAAGATTAGGAAAATATTTATTAGCAAGTCAGTAAGAAAATTAGGACGGAAAAGATGAAACTTAAAATGTTCCATTAGTTTTCACATGGCTATTTACCTGCACTGTCTTTCAAGGGTATTCTTGGCAGTTCACACAACATACTTAAAGCTATTTTAATTTCTTAACTTCTAATAGAGAAAAGGGAAAACATTCATATTTTATTTTTCCACCATCTTTCAAGTGAAAAGATGTATATTAAGTTAAACAAAGTGGAGCAGTGAGTAGCTGACCATGGAGTGGTCTCAAAAAGGAATTTAATGAGGTTAGATTATCTTTCCTCAAGGTTTGCACTTCTTTTATTTTGTGAACTTGTTACAAAATTCAACAGCTTGTCTATCATACTGCAGCTTCTTGGAAACTCAGGTAGAGTATAAAAGATGGTCTTTGTGGATAGCTTATATCTGGGCATGTGTGTAGTGATTCTTGGACCATCTCTAACTAGCCTTAGAAATGAAAGAGGAACACTAGTGGTTGAAAAATTTTGTAACTATGTAGTATCTGAGTTCAATTTTTTTTTTTTTTTTTAATATGCACATTGTATTTTGTGCTACCTACCTGTACCTATAAAGAGGTAAAAAAGAAGCCCCAAACCTGGCCTTCACATCTGTTTGAAGTATATATAGTATGTCCCTCAGTCACCAGGTAAAATTACCCAGAATTCTCAATTCTTAAAGCTCCTTGGAATTTGTAATAGTTTTTATTGGTCCTGTCTGTTGAAGAGATGTCGGAATAAATAGAGATATAGGTGTTTTAGAAGTGATTCCACCTGCATAATTTCTCAAATGTTTATGTGGTCTTATTTCTAGTGTGTAATCTCTGTGATTGATGACTGGGCAAGTTATCTGAATATTAGCTAAAATGCCAAGTGAGGTAGTTGTGATTTAAACAAAACAATTATTCTATATAAAATCTTTTCATGCTTTATAGTACACTCTTTTAAGAATAGCAGCTTCAGACTAAATATATAAAAGCAAGGAAAAACAAGTATGTCTTTACTGTAAGAATAGAAGCTCTGATTCAATATTTAAGAGAATGCTTGACTTAAACCAGTAATGTTTCAAGTTTTGCAAAAAACCTAGAATCAATGCTAACTTTATGCAGAACAAAAAAAGTAAGAAATAGCATCTTTGTACTTTTTACCCATTACTGTGCACCATCTTTGGTTTGAATGTATGTGTATGTTCGTTTGTGCATACAAGCCAGTAAACTTAAAAATTTAGGAGATATTGCAAGTGGAAATAAGGGAGAAGAGAACAAGAAGGCAGGCAGTGTTTCATTTGGGGGAGTATCTGAAATACGTCTTTGTTATACAGGAGAAAAAGTAATTACCCCACATCTATTTCTGTGTGTTACAGTATGGAGGGAAACAAAAGGCCCATTTATCTGTCCAGATGGTCTTTGGTATCTGCTACCAGCACAGCTTTTCAGATCAAGTGAGCAGATCACACCTCATTTCCTCATTCTGCAAGTTGACATGTTCCATTATTCATAGCCCACAAAAAGTCTGAAACATGTAAGACCCAAAGTAGCTATGAAAGAGCCTGGAGAGTCACAATCACCAGGATATTTTGCTTCTATGCTTAGCTGAGCTGCAGCAGTTGACAGCTCCGAGATGGCTGCCGCTCTCTGGCATCACAGCTAACCCAGCTGAGCCCAGCTGGAATCAGAGGAGGGGACGGAGTGCTGTTGGGGTGGGGGGTTCTAAAAGCTTACGTGCTCTCTGTTCAATGATAAAATGATATTTTACTGTGAATTACCGTTGAATACACTGAGTGAATGTTTTGGGTAGTGGCAAGTGGTGTGTGTGGTGAAAGCAGGGCAGAAGTCCATGAGGCAACTGGCACAGGCATGGGGGCACAGCACTGTAGAGCCTGGGTGCTTGGTGGCTTGTGTCTCTCTGGTCTGGGCCATCCCTTCCCTCAGCACCTTTTGCTCCAGACAATCTTCATGAAATAGGAAAGACCTACTGCTTCCCTGAAGCAAGTTGCCCAGAGAAGGTGTGGATGTCCAGTCCGTGGAATTGTTCAAGGGCAGGTTAGATAGGGCTTGGAGCAACCTTGTCTACTGGAAGGTGTCCCTGCCCATGGCTGGGGCATTGGAATCAGCTGATCTTCAAGGTTTCTTCCAACCTAAACCATTTTGTGATTCTGTATTCTATGATAAGCACTAGTATAATTACAAGGGAGAAAACAATTACCAATGGTGCTTTTTAGCAAGGCAGCTTACTAAAAGTTGTATCTTGACCTAAGATTCATTTGCACTGGAAACCTGTAGTAGTTTCAGGTTACATGTACTAAGGGGGCTTACAAATGCAATTTGTAACAATAAAATCACTATCAACTCCGTGTAGCAATTTTCTTTCAGCTGCATGGGCAGCCATTTTACTTGCCTTTAAAACCTATACTATTTTAAACGAACAAATAAAATAAAGACCAAGATGGATTCAGTGGTCCAGGTACACCATACAGTGTTTTTGGACATTCTCTGGAATTCTATCAACTGCAAAAGAAAATCACTATTATTTGTAACAGATGTGACCCACAACTGTAGCTTCCAGTGTCCTCTGCCAGTAGCACAGAAAAATTAAATGAAAGTTAACTGCATTAACCGCTGTTATAGATATGTGTTTAATTCGTGCCTATAAAGTTTATAGCCATTCAGTGTTAGAAATGCATGTGTAGGATATAAATGTATATTTTTGTATCAAACCAAAACATGTCAAAACCACACTCTCTGGAGGGGCGANTCGTACATTTATAACAACCGCTGTCAGGCTCCAGAAAGTGTCCTGGTGAGAAGCTGTGCTTTGGGCTCCGTGATTAATATCCTGCCTTTTTCCTTTCTACATTACTGTTCCCTTGAGTTCTTGGCTGAATACACTAGAGCCTTTAAAACTTAGGTGATATTGGTTTCAGTGTTATTTAGCAAAATTGGTCCTGGCAACATTAATTTGAGGGAAAGAAATGGGGGTTGAATGGGGAGGGGTGGAATGATCTTTTATTATTTTAACTTGATCTTGGCCTATGGTATTGAGCTTAAAAGAAAGTAACATGGGGTTTAGTTGTTACTATGTGGTTTTGCCTGCACTAATGAATGGCTACAGCACTGCCTTTTAGTGGAGGATATTCATTTGATTTTGGCATATGTTTCTGAAAATCTTAAAGTATATGTAATGAGAAATTTTAAACAGATGGTTAGCAAAGTGGTGCTTCCTACTAGTTTCTCCACAGAGACAAATTACTCTATCAGAGTTCTTCTCCTAAATCTCCTGTATGCTACTGGTAAGATATGAACATTATACTTTTCACTGGTCTAGGGGTTTGATTCCTTTTAGTCTTTGTTGAAGCTTTTGGCAGATACTGCCATAGAAAACCTGAGGCCAAATAGTTAAGGTTTACCAAAGTTACAAGTAAGTGAAACACACCTAGTGAGAGTTGCGAGGGAGCCCCAGTGGTAGAGTTCCTCGAGCTGTGCTCTGGGATCATAGAATCACAGAATGGTTTGGGTTGGAAGGGGACCTTGAAGATTGTCTTGTTCCAACCCCCTGCCATGGGCAGGGGCACCTTCCACTACACCAGGTTGCTCAGTGCCGCATCCAACCTGGCCTTGAACACCTCCACACCTTCCCTGGGCAACCTGTTCCAGTGCCTCACTACCCACAGTTAAGGCACCCAAAGCTTTTTTTTCAGACAGAACAATCCAAATTTTCTCAGCTTTTCCTCATATGAGAGGTGCTCTGTCCTCCTGATCAACTTGGTGGCCTCCTCTGGACTCACTGCATGTTATGATCGAGTGAGAGCTTTAGATAAGCCCTGCCTTAGGCTTAGATTTTTGTCAGCAGCTTAACTTAGGTGACCCGCACCTAAATTGCTCTGGCTCAAAAGTTTTTAAGAATGGCTGATTAGGTCTATTATAAAATGAGTTATTTATTAAATAGACAGGAGATTAACAGACAAAAGGCCTTAAACAGAGTTACTTACTATGCAGTATAAAACAAAAGAACTACTAGGAGATTACATAAAACAGTGCACGACATAAAGGTACCTATATTATAGCTAGCAAAGAAATAGTATGTATTAGGAGTCAATGTAACTTACCACTGAATTGTCGATAGTGTACACAGAGTCCTTTCACTCAACCCTCGAGAGAGTAACCACAAAGCAGGCGTCCCAAACTTTGGGAAGAAGACCACACACATTTCCAGGAAATGTGTAGAAAACTTCTGCTTTGTGAAAGTATGGTATAGCTTTTATAGTTTTTTTATAAAGTGGGGTGTCTGTCAGTCAGAAATTCCATCTTATCTTTCCACATCTGCTTCCACAGCAAGATGTTTATTGTCAACTGGGAATGGTAATCCCAGCCTGCCAAAATAACTCATTAACTCAAAATAAGCTGTCCTGATGGAGTTATTTCACCAATTAGCAAACTTACATGAGAGATGAGATGCCCTGAGTTACTGCACCAGCTAACAAGCAACAGATAAGCTCTTAAGGGCAGGGGGCACGCCCTGCTTACACTCCAACAGGTAAATATCCTTCATGTCTTGGAGACCCCAGAGCTGGATGCAGAACTCCAGGAGGGGTCTTAGCAGAGCAGAGGGACAGAAAATGAGTGGGCATGAAAAGTGTTTCATGGACATAGGCAAAGGAAACTGAAACCTATGGCCTCTGGTTTTGAGAAGCTTCTTCACAGAGCTCTGCAAGGACCGGCATGGTCCCAAGCCATGAGTTTGACCTCAAGTTACCCCCACAGGCTAATTGGTTGACCTCAAGTAACCCCAGCACAGTCCCAACTGATCAGTTTGTCTTCAAGTGATCCCATAGGCTAAGTGGTTGACATCACACAACCCCAGCATTGTCCAAACTCATGAATTTGACCTCAAGTAACCCTGCAGGCTAATTGGTTGAACTCAGGTAACACCATCATGGTCCCAAGTGATGAGTCTGAACTCAAATAACCCTGTGGGTTGATATATGAGAGAGGTCTCAGGGTGCTCCATGGTTTTGCACCCTTGACAAGAAACTTTCAAAGCAATCTTATTTTCAGATTTTCACTCTTGTGGTTCACCAGTACAGGCAGAAAACTGAATACACACATTTCTGATGCACTGTTAACAAAAAATATTCCTTTCAAACTGTCCTTTCATTCAACTTCTGACCTAAAATTTTGATACTGCAGTGTCTTGCTGAATTTCATCATGTTTGCTTGTCATCCATGCAAACTCAGGGACCCCATTTGAGGTGGTTTGCAGGAGTGAGGGATATTCACAAATACATAGAAATCCCACCAGCTTCCTGGTTTGATTGTGTCCTGAGTTTTGATGCTAAAACAGCTAAGTTCTTGTTTCTCTATTTCTTCCCTTTCAGAATGCCAGTACTGGGGCTCAGACCTTCAACTTCCCAAAATACCTTTTGAAGAAATCATGCATAATGATGAAAGTGCGTACAAGTGGTTGTGCACCCTAAAGAAAGTAGGAATTGTTCTACTGACAGGAGCTGCTACAAGACAGGGAGAATTGATTAGACTTGGCCACAGGATTGGGTTCCTGCGTCTCACATTTTATGGGTGAGTTTGTTTTATAATATCTTTGTTTTGCCAGTGTTGTAATTATCTCTAATGTTCTTCATCTAAGCTTGCTGAATCTATTTTGTGGATTAATTTATTAAAGCAAGGTGTATGTTTTTTTCTCTCTCTATTAGAAAATTTGGCATCAAGTTTATATACTGTACAAGAGAATTGCTTTGCTGTCACAGGTAGGGTATGTAAAGAAGAGCAGCAATAACATTAATTGCTGAGAGAAGGAAAAGTGCCTGAAAACAGATGTTGTGGAATATAGGATAACAGTGAGATAGACTTACTTATCTATACTACGGAACAAAACAAAAAATCCCTAATCCAGTCCCCTCCTGAACAGGGAAAGTTATCTGTTCTGAAACTTTTGCTTAGTCTGCCTGACTCATGGATATAGGTAAGACTTAGGTGATGGTATTGTGTCCCACATCACCAAGAAGATGGACTGAGTACCCATTTCCCTGCTTTCAACAGAGTCTGCTCTGGAAAGCCATAACCAATCCCAACAAACAGAGTTTGGCTTGAAGGAGGGCAAGCAGGCACTTGTAAATTATCCTTTTGATGGCAAGAACTGGCAAACTGAAGCTCTACCTCCGCAATTGCCTACTAAATGAGTAGACAAATGATGATGGCAACTCACATCTTCCTGAGCTGAGTCAGTGACCTCCATCTAACTAAGAAGAAATGTTTGTAGCTAATATTTATAATAATTTTCACCTCTGAAACAGAAATTCATTTCTTACTTGCATCCAATTCTGGGGTGGCTTTTACAACTGTAATAAAATAATAACTTTGGGTAATTTCCCTGCTGTTTTACTGGGAGCCAAATACAAGGCGTACAAAATATTATAAATAAAAGGATAAACCTGGAATTGGCAAACTTGCCAAATAAAACATTACCTCAACAGGGCCCTGAATTTTAAACTGAAACTTAACAGCAATGAATATAATTTTGACACATGAAAGAAAAAAGTGTTTTTTCTTGTCTAGATGTCTGCTTGGTGCGACCTCCCTAACCTGTCATTGCTATAAAAAGTGGAAACATTCTCTGTATCAGCCATATAACAACATCAAGAGTTTCCACCTTTTTAAATTAATATTTTTCTTTCCATTATGGAGACCCAACTCCATTAACAAAGTCTCCAGTCATACCACAATTCGTTTCTCCAACTTCTCATGCCCTAGACCTTGTGTTCCTCCTCTCTTCTGAAGCTTTGTCCAGTGCTTGGTGTGGTGGGAAGGCCTTTCTTCAGGGCTCCAGCACTTCCATGAAAACAGCCAATCCATCATTATCTCCTAGAGGGCTTCAGCATCAAGATAAGGACATGTGTCCCAAATCTCATATGAATGAGACATAGACTTTTAATGAAGTGTAAGACCAAATAATTAAAATGTGGCTTCAGTTCCTAGTGCTGCACTTTCACAGGACTAAGGACATAACAGACAGCCTGGTTTTCTAGTGATGAAGACTGAGCCCATGTTGCTATCTAAAGCAAAAAATTTCTACACCTGCTTGGTGCCAATCTTCCTTCTCTATCAAACAGCCTGAGCAATTGGCTTTGAAATCTGACCCTAATTACTAAACCATAAACCATTCCAACCCACTTTGCTCTCCCTATGGTCCGAGAGTTCCTTGACACTACCCTTACTACCTGTGTACCCAACATGGCCAAGCTGATTCTTCAGCTCAGTTGAGACTTAGACAAAGTGAGTCTGATTTTTCCATATTCCATGCTGAGCTCCCTATTAGCATCTTTGACTTCAAGTCAGTAGCTTGGGCTTTGACCAAAGCTCCCTGTGTGAAAGGAAAGCTCCTGGGGAGCAGCTTCCCTTGTAAATACTAATGGCACAAAGGCAATGACTGCTTTTGCAAAAGCTTATAATGATTCTATAAAGTATTATCACTCTAGCAAATTTATGTATTTCATATAAATGAGACAATTAAAATGTGTTAAATTGTTTTAAAACCATCAAGTGACACCACGGCCTGTTAAATTAAAGATGGAGCAAACCTAGCTGCCTTGAGCACTAATTACAAGAATGATATAAAGGGGCTATTTTTTGGCTGTCAAACTGGGAATTGGGAAAGTGTGGTTGAAATTATCATACTTCAGAACTGAGGTCATGTGCTGATGAATATGTGCTGTTACTCAAGTAATGTACTGATGAATATGTGCCATACCAAATAATAAAAACTATTTCTCCCAGGAAGTTAAACACATTTGCAGATATTCAAGGGGGTTTTCCCTCTGGCAATTGCAGAAATTTCATTTTAGCATTTTGCAGAGTTTCTATACTAAATACCACTCCTAGAACAAAAGCGTTTATATACTGTATATAAATAATTTTATCTGCCTGTTCTTTAGCCTATTTTCGTTTTAAACTGTTATTAAGAAGTAAAGCTAGGCGCACACCATCTGAAACATATTTGGTCTATAGTATTCCACAAGAGAAAATGAGTTTCATAATTTCTTTTCAGTCACTTACATGCCTGCAATTATATGGACTCTGTATGGTAAATTACACTTTTCCAGACAAATGTCTGGATCTATAACATGCATCTGCTGAGGACCGTCTTCAACCATGTGAACTTTGTGTAAACAAAACCTGGGGTTCTTGGTCTTAAATTTTCCTGCGTGGTGTGTCACTCAAAACACATTTTGTCTGTGCAGCAACGTGAGGTATTCATGTCTTTGTCATATAGCGGTGACTTAACTTTTTTTCACTGTAGTTGTCAGAAAACTTTTTTACTGAATTTTGCCAAATTCCAAGACAGAAACTATGTCATAAAATAAACAGAGCTAGTTCTCAAAAAGAGAGTCATAGAAAGGGAAGAAGTTTCAAAGTCTTTCATCAAGATTTTTTCCTCCAGTAGCAAATCTTCATCTTACAGGAAAGATCCCCCCTGTAAAGGATATTCTATATTTTATAAGATTATAAAGCCTTAAAAATAACTTCTGGGGAAAGTTACATGGCCTTTAACAATTTTGTATTTCATTGATAATGTGCTCCATGTGGCAGAGGGAAAGTGGAAGGTTGATAAAAAGAAATAGGCCAGCTTCTACTTGCTTATTTCTGAAGCATCAGTACTAAGATGATGATTTCTACTGGCAGAAGCCTCTTGGTTAGCGTCTTCAACTGGCCTTTGCATTCAGCAAAGTGCTGCCACTGGAAAATCATCATTCTTCTAGGTACTACCCTGGTGCCAGATGTCCCTTGGCACACTGAAGTTTATCTAGGACTGCTGAAATAAGCCTCTGTTGGGGTGGAGGGACACTGCTAAATCCTTATTTCCTCATAATGTTACGATATTTTCATGTTCAAAGATGAAATTACTCTTTTACTGTGATTTAACAGTTTCAGTGTGTACTGTCTGGCATGCTGGCTGGCTGTTCTGACATGTTTTCTCTTTTCTCTTTCATTATAAAGACCAACTTGGCAAGTGCAAGACAAAGCAGATTCTAACAATGTAGCTCATACAACAGGGAGACTGTTTTCACACTGATTACCCTGTTCTGCAGCATCCACCAGGGGTAAGTTGAATCAACTGACTTTTTCACCCCACAAAAGGGGAAAAGGAAATGTTTCTGTAGTGTGAAATATGGTTAGTGATCAATGGCTCTAAATTTTGTCTTAAAAGAGCAATGTAAAAATAATGAGATACTAATCTGCATATGGCAATCTATATACACATGGGTATGCAATTTATACAGTATGATGTAAATTCAGTGTAAGTCTCCTATATATCCCATAATTTTTAAATTAAATTCACAAAGTATTGAAAATATTGCCATATGAGAAAACTTTAGGGTCCTTTATATGCTTTGAATACTGTTCTCATTATTTCACAAAAGTTAGGTGTCTACTATAGTCAGGTTGTGACATTTAAGGACTCATCTGTTCAGCTCAGGAGGGCAACAGAGAAAGAAATATGATTAAGATAGTATAATCTGTTTTCTGTGAATTCGTACAAGATAAACATTTATTTGTCCTTTCATAACAGACAAAAACACAGGGCCATTTTGCAAAACTGGACA
Organism: Dicrurus megarhynchus; assembly: GCA_013399195.1. Taxonomy (NCBI): domain Eukaryota; kingdom Metazoa; phylum Chordata; class Aves; order Passeriformes; family Dicruridae; genus Dicrurus; species Dicrurus megarhynchus. Next base: position 42,629 of record VXAD01008110.1, read on the forward strand.
ACCACAGAGAATATGTTTTCACCCAGTCCCTGTCACATCAAAGTGTAATCCACATAATTCACATAATTCCAGAGAACTGGAAAGTAGTAGGAAAGGGTACAAAGGAACACAGAGAACCCTGGAAAAGTTGCTCCTGTAAAACTTTCCCTTCTCCTGTTGTGGAGTATTCTGTTGTTTCTGTATTTAAACAAAAAGCCAATGTGATTTACCCATAGGGAAGTACCAAATACTTCACAATAAGATTATCTTTTCATCATTTAGATACTGTTCATTGATGTGGAGTAAGAATGGAATAGGGCTTCATTAATAGAGAGCAGATGTGAATTAGCTCACTGTCCTGTCTGTGCCAAAGCTCATGCTCTGCTATGAAACATTAGAAAAAGAGCGTAACCTTTTTCATTCAAACATGCTTGCAAGAAATAAAGTATTAAAGTACATTGAAATGTTTTTGAACATTGTCCTGAATGTGCAGATTTCTTTATATATCTAGTTATTACACAATATTTGAATTTTTAAGTCGTATTTATTAAAAATATTTGGACATGTTCTTAAAGGATGATGATTAATTTCATAACTGTCCAATAAAAATTGGTTTGGGATTTCCTAGGACAATATAACTTACATTGCTGCAGCCCTCCTTGTCAGGGCCAAGCTGTGCTTACCTTGCACAAGGCCAGCTGTGGCCACAAAAGAAAAGAACTTGTTGCCTTGTGCTCCCTTCAGTGGGCCCATTGCCTTGCCCACAGCTTTAGTTTCCCTCTTCATCACCATCAGCAAGGTCTACAGGTCCAGCTGTTAAAGAGAACAACCCTGTTCCAGTCCTCTTTCCCATCCTGAGGGCTTTTTTTGATTGGTTTGGGTTTTTGGTTGGTTAGTTGTCTGGTTTTTTGGTTTTGTTGTTTATTTGTTTGAGCTTCTTATGTTTGTGGGGTGTTTTTTGTTTGGGCTTTTGTTGTTGTTTTGGGTTTTTTTGGGTTTGGGGGATTTTTGTTTGTTTTGGTTGGTTGGGGTTTTTTTGTGGGGTTTTTTTTGTTTGTTTGGGGATGGGTTGTGTGGGTTTTTTTGGTTGGTTGGGTTTTTTTTCTGTTTTTATTCGTTTGTTTGTTTGCTTTTGGTTGGTGTTGGTTTTTTTTGTTTGTTTATTTTGTCTCCTAGTGGTCTCAGAAATAACTCACCATCATGGAAGGGCCAAGTGACAAAGGTAAAAACATTTGATATGACAAGTGTATTTTGTGTCATTTGCAGAATGAGCAATTACACTTTGTGTGATATCTAGAGCCACAGGGAGTTTTACTGCTTGTGTCAGCAGCTCAGATTTAGAACCGGTGCAACCTAGAGCCCACCTTAGGCCTTCTGCTCCATCTTACACCTTGGCAAATTAATTCTAAAGTGAAATGAAACTATCTTAATCTGACTTTATCACAGAGACAAGCCTTCCCTGACACCACCTTTTCTCCTCTATGAGTGGATAAGTCACATCAGGTTTTGTTTCTGCAGGACAAAGCTAATATACCTTCTTGAGATAAGACTGAAACACATTTAAAACTATGTGACTGCCACAAAAAGGGACTCAAAGGAAAGAAGCAAGACCACTTTGCCACTGACTCGCAGGTTGCAAGCATTAGAAGATATCCCAAATGGGATGGATTTATGAACATGCTATTTTAATTTTCTGCCTTTGTGATACTTGTGGCAGTGTTGTGAAGCTGCAGTAAATGAGAACTCAGTCTGTCACTGGGGGAAAAAAAACAACCAGAATAAGAGAACCACAGATGTGAGGGAACTGATACTAATAAACTGTCAAATATGCAAGCTAATTTTTTTTTTTTAATGAGCTGTTAATTCATTCCAGGTTCAGTTTCTTCATTGTATAAAGCAAACAGCTGTCAGAGGTGGAAGTGAACTTGTAGATGGATTTCATGTATCCAGCAAGCTGAAGAAACAAAATCCTGAGGCATATCAGATCCTGTCCTCTACTGCTGTAGACAACACTGATGTTGGGGTGGATTACTGTGATTTTGCTGTGCACTGTAAACAAAGGATTATAGAGTGAGTAGTTTCAACAACACCTAGAAAGAAAATCCGTGTCGTGTAGTGGATTACATGTTGGTAGGAGAAGGTCTGCTCCTGCCACCTTGTGGCAAAACACTGGTTTAACTTGGTCTGTAGTTCTAGGTTTGGGTGGGTTTTTTTGGTTTTTTTTGGTTGGGGTCTTTTGTTTAGTTTTTTGGGGAATGTGTGACTTGTTCTGTGCATTGTACCACTTACTTGGTTTTGCCACCCACAAACAAGAAATGGTGGTAATTAGAGTAACTCCTAGGCACAGGCATGGGCTAGCAGCAGCCAAATCTGTTACTAAATGCCAGCCAATGTACGTACATATCATGCCAAGGAGAGGTCTTAATTTGAAATATTCAGATTAAGAATTATATACTATCAAAAGATGAAATGCAAATGTTCATATTCTTTTCTGATTTTAAAAAGTTTATGATTTATTTTAAAAAAGTTTATAATTCAAATACGAATTTTTGAGCAAATTAAGTGTCTATACTTTCTCCTGATTATCCCTTTTCTTAGTTAGGCTTAATTAGCAAAATCCCATCCAGTAACAATCTGAATTTTACTGTAGAAACATACTGATATTTCAGCAGGAGAGTTCAATTGTTGTTTAATCATCTTGAACCGTTTCAGTAACAACAGAATACATTCCTTTTTCTTTTTTCCTTTCCGTTTTTCCCTGTTTCCTTTGTTTCATAGCATGGATTCCAGAGGCCAAGCAATTCGCAGCAATTATAATAATGCAACAAGAGACACGGTGTTTGACATACCAGCTGAAAAAGTGAGGCCATTTTATGCAGCTCTAAAGGAATTTAATGATTTATTAAACAGTGCAGAACACAAGTTTACTTACAAGCTGAAACCCGGTCAGTAAGCTGCTTCTCCTTACAACAATTTTTCACATGTTTTTCCTGACAGTCAAAACACTTGAACATTGTTAGCACTAGTACTGAGAGGAACTTTGAGTCTTTCTATCATTTATTTCATTTCATACTACATTATTACATTCATCTCATAGATTTCTTTTGCCATAGTTACACTATAAAGAAGAAAAAACGGCAGGGGGGAATAGTCTACCTATAGATTAGTCGAGTGTATCTTTATACTAAATCCAAAACAGCATTTTATGCTACATACTATATTGGAAATTGATGTATCAATAGCACCATAGATGGGAAATATCATGTGTGGCCTTAATCTCTGTTATTTCATTCCCCAGCATTAAAATAAAGATAGGAATCTCTCATGAGATGTTACAAAAGTAAATTCATTGCTGTATCTGACTGCCTCATGTACTGTGGTACTTGTGTCTTTAAAATGTGAGGAAATTAATCTCTCTCCATTGGAAACATGCGATAAAATAACGTGGAAGATCACATAAATGGAAAAACAAAGTGCCTTACATTACATTAGAGACATCCATTTTGTTGATGAACACATCAAAATTGTGGTAGAGGGAATGGGGAGAAGATAAGAAAGACTGTGAGGTTATTTAATTCAAGATTTATCATGATGGTGGCACAGAAGGGAGAAAAATTAAATTGGTATTCTAGCATTAATGATGTGATTTCCTAACTTTCAATGTCTTGACTTCGTTCTCATAAAATTCTCTTAACAGGAATAGTATGTATGTGTATAGTACAAATAGTACTAGGCTGATCAAATAAAAAGTATCCTAGTGGCTTTCACCCATTTTATTTATTTCACCTGTGTGGATTTGCTGTAGTTGCCTTTCTCCTCAAGGCTTGGATTTTCTCAGTATGGACTCCTCAGTATCTTTTCTCAGTATCTACTCCTCTACTCTGCTTTTTAACTCCTATTACACAAGAAATGAAAGAGATGTCTAAAGGGAACTGGCCTCTATGGTTGAGAAAGTTAAAATTACTGTGTTGTTGCTGTGTATCTGAGCTACTTAAAACTATTGCTCCCTAACTGTTGATATGAATCTACCCCATTTTTTTTGAAGGAATCAACTATAACATTCCAACCTCTGACCTTTGTGCAATCTCTTTATAGGAGACATAGTGACATTTGATAACTGGCGTGTGCTTCGTGGTTGCCAAAGCTACCCATCATGTTCAGAAGTGACACGTCACCTGGAAGGTGCCTATGCAGACTGGGATGTGGTCATGTCAAGGCTCCAGCTCCTTAGGAAAAGGGTCCTGAATAGGGATTGAGCTTTCTTCTAACTAGAATGAGCAAAACATAGATTATCTAACCTCAATGACAACAGCAATTTTATAAAATTGAGTTTTCTTTTCAGAAACTAACATCACTTTTGACAAGGGCTTGTTGTAGAACCAGGGTAATGGCTCTAAACTGACAGAGGGTAGGTTTCGGTTAGATATTAGGAAGAAATTCTTTACTGTGAGGGTGCTGAGGTGCTGCAACAGGTTGCTCAGAGAAGCTATGGCTCCCCAGTCCCTGGAAGTATTCAAGGCCAGGTTGGGTGGTGCTTGGAGCAACCTGGGATAGTGAAAGGTATCCTTGCTTATGGCAGAAGGGGTGGAATGAGATTCTCTTTAAGGTCCCTTTCAACCTAAACCATTCTATGATTCTATCATAAATATATTTTTTATTTCTATAAGCTAAGAAACATGTTGTTCATAACAATTTAAGATTTATCTATGCCCTGGTCTTTGAACCTAGGAAATACATTGCTACATCTGTAAGTTTATGTGCTTTTTTAAACTCAGTGTGCAAAGTGGCTTGAAAGATTATCACTTTACTGGACTAACTGGGGATCACACCGCCTTCCCTTGCCTCTACATGTCTACTTGCCCTCCCTAGAAAGCTTGAAAGGTAAAATGAAAAAAGTACTATTAACTAAATTTTGTTACGAATGGCACCTTCCTCTATTTTCAGAGAAGCATTCTTTATTGCATAAATCATAACTAAAATTCACTATCACAATTAAAAATAACACCACGGCAATGTTTTTTTAAAGACACACCTTTCTAGGTAGGACTCCGCTGTCATACATAATGTCATTGAACAGAAGCTGTATTCTCTATATCACACTGTACATGTTTTGACTATCACAGCCACAAATAATTTTTCTTATATTTCCAAGTCCATAAGTGCCGCGCTGACCGATTCCTTGCCTGAGCCTGGCCGGCGGCAATGATCCTATGCCCGCAGAGCTGACAGTGGGCTCTGGGGCTTTGAGTTCTCGGATCCAAAGGGGCTGAGTGGAAGCTCCGCAGGGAGCTGTGTGGCAAACGGCTTCTTACAGCAAGCGAAGTCAGTGGTTGTTACGAAGCGACGGCAGAGGCAAGAAGGAGAGAGTCAGACTGCTTGTGGCTATAAACCCAAGCTTTATTTCTTGTCCCTCAAGGGACAGAGGAAACGCGGCGCGGGCGGGAGCCGACAAGACAGCCCCCGTCAAGGGTGGAACAAAAGTTTTTAAGGGCAGACAAACAAGGGAAGGAACAGAGGAGATAACCAACCAGGGAATGACAAGGGTTAACACTGACCACTCAGGGAACAAGGGAGGAGGAACAAACTTGGAACACCAAATCCAAAACGGAACCCTTAAGATCTTTCTAGAAACTAATTGCATAGTACATGAACTTATTGTAAAACATGAACCAGAGAAACCAATCATGAACCAAGGAAGGGAGAAGGGTTTGGAAACAGGATGGAGATGGAGGTGTGAGTGGCATCCTGTGGGCGTGGATATCAAACCTCTGCATCTCCCTCAGGTTCCTCCTCAAGAGTGGAGTCCTGAGCAGAGAAGTTCACCCACTGGGTGTCACTCACCTTAAATGAAAAGGGCTGGACCACCGCCACACATAAGCTCAGAAACCATAGACTTAACCAAAGAATGCATCATAATAATGTTTCTCTGCATTAGGAAGATAAATCATTCCCAGTGTAGAGGTCACAGACAGGGTCAGAAACTGTATCAGATGCTGTGTGCAGACCTAAGATCTGTACAGCAGACTTTTGAGTAAAGTCAGGAGGAGGAATGCTGATGATGCTTGGTGGCTAGAAACTACAAAGCAGAAGTGGCTGTTGACTTTGCATGTGACAGAAATGTGGCAACTGAACCCAAATCCATTTTTGTTACACCAAATAAAAGAGAACGCCTCCAATAGGTCTTTAGGATGTTTTCCTCTACTCTGGATTCTGAATAAAAACTACGCTGTGTAGAAATTACTGCAGCCAAAGTAGTGGAGTACTTTCCCTATATTCAGATGCCAAATGGAAAAAGAAAGAATTTCAAAGTTCTTGTTTTTATACTCAACAACATGTCCACTGAGTTTATTTTTCACTGTTCTTATAGCTGCAGAGTTAACAGGATGCCTCTCACCATGCTTTGAGCTGAACAAAATAACCACATTTTCTCCCTCAAATCCCTCTGTTCAACTGTGTATTTTCAAACTGTTCCTTCCAAGTCAAATAAATCCTAGTCTCTTCTTAGTAGAGTAACACAATAGAACTATAACTACAGAATTAAATAACCATAGAATTAAAATAAGGCCAGGTTAGATGGAGCTTTGAGCAACCTGATTTAGTGGATGGCATCCCTGCCTATGACAGGGGGATTGGAACTAAGTGATCTTTAAGGTCCCTTCCAACCCAAACCACTCTATGATTCTATGACCTAAAATCAGTTTGAAAATATTTCCATAGCTTCTACTCATCATTTACAGTCAACAGATATCCGTTGAATAACCAGATGAAACTCAGTTAGGCTTTTTTGTCATAGGGCAGTTTGAATCTAGTCGTCTTTATTAAATAGGGAAATGTTATTGTCAAAATTATGACCTCATGACATAGTCTAACAAAATTGGGGTTTAGGAGTAATTAAATCTCTCAGCACCTCCTTGAATAATTATTTCTGGAAACATGAGGAAAATATTTTTTTGCCTTAGCTATAAAAGAGAGAAAAGCTGAGGAAAGATTAATACCTATATTTGTTTATTCCAACAGTGGTCTGCATTAACTGTGATATTTTCCATATAAAAATGTTGTGAATGTTGCAATTTGTAACTATTAAACAAGACATCTTGTGATTTATACCAGTCATTAATAGGGAAGAGATTTTTTTTGCTTTTATTCTATACTTTTCTGAACACTTTGGTTCAGATTTCTTTTTATTAAAAGCTGTTATGGAACTGATTGCTGTTTTGGGCTTGTATCTAATCTCACACATAACATCTTGCACACAGATATGAAGTCATTATTATTAGTTACAAATATTTGTAAATATTATTAGACCTGGATCCATTCATGTTTGTCCTGTATACTTAACATATAGTTAAAATACAACTAAACCGATAGCTTTGAACAGAACAGAGTAGTAATAATGGTAAAAACTGTTCATCAGTGGAAACATGAAGTCCTGCACAAGTAAAAAATCTAATTCCTGTAATGTTTCTATGATCACAATATCCAGTTAAACTGAAAAAGGGTCAGACTACCCACACAAACCTGATGCAAATCAGGTTTCAGGCTTGTGCCTGAAAACCCTCTGCTCAACTTCTAAAATCCAGCTACTATGTATATCACAGATTTTAATTATAAATTCCTTTGCCTAATACTTTAGTCATACTGGAAAAAGAGTATTTCTGTAACTATCTGCAAAGTAGATCTCCTGATGACTATTGATACCTGGTCAGGCTAAATAATAGAGGAAGCCCCAAATGTTTTTTTTTTCCTTCTTTTCCAAAACCACACAAAACAATGACATTGCAAAGCTTTAAGATAGGTCTGGCTTCTGTGGTACTTGCAGTACAGATACATGCCAGTCACCCAGCACAGGTATGCCAACCTTCACAGACTAAAAGGCCCAACCATCTTTGCCATCTATAGCAGCAAGAAAAGAATCAGCTGGCAGTAAGTGTTTGCAAGACAACACTGCAGAAGCTTTTGGGCTGTTTCCAGAGGGTGGTAAAGGACATGATTTCACTCAGCTGTTGTAATCCAGAAGTTCTAATCCTGTGTTAGCTTTGTGATGTTCATGATACATCAACTAACCAGGCTGTGGTAAGCAACTGGCTGCATCCAGCACAGGTGCAGAAACAGAAAAAAATACATACCTATTTTACTATGTGCAAATGCCTTTTCTCTTTTGTCCTATCTATCTTCTCCTCCCACTGCATTTTGTAGCAATGGATGTTGGATCTAATCCCAAAGCTCTGATTGTATGTATACTTTTTAAAATCTTCTTTTATATAGCAGATTTCCATCTACTTTTTAAAGCTTGCTGAAAGTAAGTAGCATCTTGGGCATATCAGTACACTCACATCTCTGTGGATCACTTCAGCACACTCCAGCTCCACTCCAGCTGCTGTTGAGCCATCTGCTGCATATGCCAACTTCTTTTGGCTGGTGGACGGTAAACCACAGTCTAGAGGGATGTCCAAATGCCTATTGTGGGAAGAAAACTGGACTAATTGCCCAGCTTTGCAAGTTGAAATATATTGAGATACATATATATATGTCCAGATAGATCTAAAATGGTTTTAGTGTATCTACATGCACACAAGAGTCATGTTACCCAGAGGCATAAAGGCAGATACAGTCCCGTTTCACATTTGGGCTGTATTGGCTGTGATAAGGTTACACTATTGTAAATTCAAAGCAAATCAAATGCAGCCTTCCATCACATGTACTAGTTTTGGCTGAAAAATATGTATTTATTCTGTACCGTGTTTTTCTCTGTCACAAATCAGAGAAAATACTTAATTAACTTGTATCAAATTCTCCTTAAGGCAAATGAGGTTTTACTTTATAAAGCCATCTGTCCTTCATAAAGCCATCTGTCAGGGCAAGTCCATCTTTGAAAGTTTAATGGTGGAAATCTGAAATTACTTTTGGTAAAATCTAACATAATATATTTTAGACACACATTTTAAACTTAGAGCAAAACATCCCCTACCCTGTTATGCCAGTCCAGTAGGACAAAAAAAGATGGTAAAGACTAAGATGCAGAAAGAACACAAAAATCCCCTTTAAATAAACAAACAAAAAATTCACCCCACACCAAAACAAAAACTAAAGGAAATAAATCACAACTCCTCATAAGAAACCTATTTTTCTATACAACATCTGATTAAAGTTGAAAAGGAAATTGTCAAAGACAAGGAATTAGCTACATCACCTCTTGAAAATAGCCATAGTATCAAAATTTATCTAAAACAGAGACAGGACAGCTATTTGGGGAGTTCCTACTGAAACCAATCTCACTATTGGACATGGAATGAGATATCAGAGATGGGAGTGAGGGCATTTTCCAGTCACCCTTTCCACCTTGGTGCTGGAGCTGTGAGGTCCGAATTGTCGGCTTCTCCTGGGATCACAAGGGAGGGAGAGCCGCATCTCCCAGTCTGCTGTAACATCTGCTGCAGGGTAGTGCTGAGAAACAAGAAAAGCAGCTGCAGTAGCTAGTGTTTTCCCTGGCTACTTAAAAGGATCTTCAGCAGTCTCATGGCAATTCAGAGTGGCCCCAAGGCCCCTATTCATTGGTGTTATATATATTATGTTTTAATTCGTGCTTATAAGGTTTATATCTGTCTAAAACGTCTGTATGGGATATGAATGCTTAAAAATCCAAAACTGCAGGGAGACTGCATTTCACTGAGAAACAGTTCCAGGAAGGGTAAGGAATGTACCCCAAGCTAAAGATTTCCGAGAAACCCATTATCATATCTGCAGAACCAGCTTAGCAGAAGATGGGCCATCATGGGGAAATCATCCGGCCATTCACACTACGATAAGATATCGGCGACATATCAGGACCATCAATCTGTTCCTGGGAGGATACAAGATTTCATCAAAACTCCATCTCCTCATCGGAAGGACATTGTTCCTCGCTGGAATAACTAAGAAAACCAAATTGAATACCTTTGGACCTTGCACTCTGAATACAGAGTTGCCTCCAGCAAAATAAACTGTATAAAAACTCATCACTCCGGGACCTCAGTGTGAACAGAGCTTCACTGACACCCTGTCAGGTTGCCTGTCACCCAGCTACCGACCCCGGGCTCGGAGCTGTTTTCCCTGCATTGTGGCTTTTTATCCTAAATCTCTGTCAAATTCCCTATAAATAAATTTGTTCTAATTTTTATTATAGGAATCGGCTCGTTTCATTTATAACAATTGGTGTCAAGGGCATCTGGTCAACCAAAGGATTAGGAATTTTTTGCTTTTGGGGTGTTTTGTAGGATATGAGCTGGCTTAGCAAAATATATTTAAAGTCAAAGGTTTTAAGTATTTTTAATTCTTTTAAATTGTTTTTAATGACGAAGGGGGCAATAGCTTTAAAGCAGGCAGAAGGTTTTCTTTGTTGCCATGCCATGATACAAGTCTTTGGCCATTAGCTCAAGCAAAGTAAGGCAGGAGGTCTAAACACTGGATGTGGATTGCAGAAGATGATTTCTCTACTACCCTTCCTTTCCAAGCAGCCATTTGAATCAATATCTACTCATGTTGGCAATAATCAAGCTATGCAACTCTTTCAAGTTATTTTTGGATGCATTCAAAGCAATGTAAATCACAGAACAACAGACATGGAGAAGATACAGAAGTTTTCAGACTATATAATACTCAATTTCTGAAATCTTGCCCTGTTTTTATTGAGACAGGAGTGTGGTTATGAAAATGTGCTAGAGGCCATACAATGCCCTTGAAAGGTAGTGGGTGAGAAGCAGCTGTTGCAGTGAGCACTGTGGTAGGATACCTTGGAACAGTCCTCATGACAGAGGAGCTGGTTAACTTCTCACAGCATGGCTGGAAATAAGCAGGACACAATTCTCTCACTTCTGGTCACACCAGTCCATAGCTGTCTACTGTCCGTTGTTTTCAATGCTGTGCTCACGACTGGGTTTTTCCGTACTGCTTCCTTGCGACTTGTCTTTCACTTTGACAAGCAAACACACAAGAACAGGGCAGGTAGGAGGAAGATCCTATCCCTTCACTTTCTTGGCTTCTCTAGAAGATTGACAAGGAAACCAAATGTTGTACAGCCGGAGCATGTGATTATTTTTTGGCAACTGCAAGGACTTAGAAAGAACCTTTCCTCTTCTTTTGCATTTCCTCCACGCCATGTGGCAGTCATTCTGTTGCAGGCATACCCCAAAAGGAAAGGGAGGCAGTTCCATGCATTGTATTTGCAGTTTCTCCTTGGCTGCATCACTCCCCTGTCCTCACAACAGCATCTCTTTGCCCAGAAGCATGAAATCCACTAGATTTTGTAACTATAGTTTCATGGTTTGGGAATAGTATTCTCCAATTTAGTACTCCTGCTAAAACCACATGCTGTTCCCCCCCCCCCTTCCAACTGGAGGCACAAAAGGCAAAGATCACAGGTTGAGATAAGAACAATTTACTGGAAACAATGAGATAAGAAAAGGAACATTGACAGCAACAATATTGACAAAAGGTATAAGAAAAGAAATTATTTACACAGAAATAAGGAAGCCCCTGACAATAAACTAATACAAGCCCATTCTGTCCACCACATTTTCTCAACCTGAAGGAATCCCTTCTCCCTGGAAGAGAGTCTCTTCTCCCCACCCCAGCAATTATGTGACATGGTACAGAACAACCTCCCTCCCAGATACTGCAAAAATAAGTATGTCCTGGGTGGAACCAGGAAATTATCCTGTACATCAATATCATGCTCAGATCTTACACCTTCCAACTACATACACACACATATATAAATATACACAAGAACAGGTGTAATTTCCATAGTCAATGGCCATCCCTCCAAGATGTCTTTTTAGTTTATTTAGTCCTTGACTGTGTGGGTTTTGTGCATCTCAGATGTCTTCCAGGTTAGCAGAGCTGGGGGGCTGTTTGTTGGTTGCTGCATCAGGAACTCACAATTGGTAAGCAGTCCATAATCACTGTCCATGGCAGTGTGATAAATGGATGCTATAATATTGGCTTTTTGCAAATGTTAAAATAAGTGATGTAACAGTGGCTCTGCCACAAATAGATGCTATATGTAAAATATGATATATAAGGTAGCGTTGTTGTGAGGATGTGTTTTCTTAAATACTGTTTCATTTAACAAAAANTTATGACATACAGTGGCACTGTCATTCAGCAGCCAATATTATGTATGCAATTCAACATTTCACACACTGTTCTCATCCAAAAATCAGATCCCCTTGAGGTACACATCGTGTTTTCCTGTTCATAACCCATGAAGTGCACCTAGGTCCTTGAGCAAAAACTATCCCACAGATGGGTTTGCCTTTGCTTGAGGCAGGATATCGCAGTTTTAGCAGTTTAGAGACAGCACAGAGCCCATAGTTGATAGACAGGTTGCTAGACCAATTAAACAAGCTGGTAATGCCTTTGCGATGACATATTTAAAGGAGGAAGCGCGGGAAGTTCCTTTTTCCTGCTTCCCTGCTGAGGGGTGGTGAGGGGGGGCCCCTGGGCCTCTGCCCAGAGCGGGCCACCAGGGGTCCCCCAGTGCGGCAGCCAAGGCCGGGCTGCTGGGAGAAAGCCACTCCGGAGCCGCAAGCAGCTGGGCGGCTGGAAACCACCCCCCAAATGAGGCTGGAACCATGCAGCTGAGATTCATCTGAGGCCGCCGCCACCCTCGTGGTGCCGGCGGGACCCTGAGGCCAGCACGGCTCAGCCCAAACTGAGGAAAAAACACTACACAGCCGGCAACAAAAGACAGGGCAAATCTTCCCCCAATGCAGAGCCCAAAGAAGATCAACTCCTCAGCTGAAAACTTACAGATACCTACTTTCTTTGAAGTCAGAGAGAAAGAAAAGTGATGTCACATGAGGAGGCTAACACGGTGGTGCCACAGTCGGTGGAGGAAGGGAGACAGGAGGTGCTCCAAGCGCCAGAGCTGAAATTCTCCTGCAAGCCGTGGTGAGGACTATAATACAGCAAATTGTTTTCCCTATAATTCATGAGATGAGGTACATGGGGGGGTGCAGAATTCCACATGTAACCCGTGAAAAAAGTGCTCATGCCAGAGCCCATAGATGCTGTGAAAGGCTTTTAGAGATCGAAGAAGAGAGCCTTTGCTTTCATTACGGCAGTTGTGGGAAGACTGCAAAACTTTGTAGGAGGGATTTTTTCACTGCAGCAGATTTGGGTGGACTGTCGTTTATGAAGTTTGAAACCACGCTAGAGAAGTTCACAGAGAACTATCTCCCATGGGATGGATCCCACACCACAGCAGGAGAAACTCTTTTCCTTAAACATAAAGAAAGACTCTTATGAAACATTGACCAAAGCCCCATGTTTGTTTCCCTTGTACAGGTTGGCGGAAAGAGGGAGGTACTAGAAGAGAAAGGTGTTCTGAAAGTTTCCTTTGGCTTCTCATTATTCTTTTTACTTTTAATTCTGCTAGTAATCAATTTTCTTTATACTGTTTGTGTGGACCTGTTTTGCCTTGAAGTTTTTTCATTTTCCTCAATAATCCTTATTTCACCTTATGAAAATGAAGTTTCAATTTTCCCCTTCTCTGCTTAGGTATAGCAGAGGCAAATAAGTGAATAGTTTTTGTGGTGCTGGTGCCTAATGAATGTCAAACCGCCCCACAGGACTAATCCAAACTGTTTTCCCTAACACACTTCTCATATGCACCATGGAATCTTTGTCCCTTTCTACAGTACATGCAGATTTTGATTGGGCAGGGCCATCTCGACTGGTAGAGCTCCAGTGTTAACTAACCAAGAGGCCGTCACTAAATGCAGATCCCAATGTTCGAAGGTTCCACCGCCCAGTGCTTTCAATGTGGTTTTTGACCATTGACATTGACCATTGTACTGTTCAATTTTCCCAGAGGTGCATGATACATCCACTCAATACTGTGTTCTCTAACCCAGGTGTCTAAGAGGTTATTTTTGAAAGGAGTCCTTTCGTCCGACTCAATTCTTTCAGGGGTGCCATGTACAGTCTGTCCACAGCCAAGGTGCAGGTAGATAGGGAGGACAAAAGTGATCTTCATATTACCAGAGTCAGCACTGTTTGTTCTCCTTCTTTCATTGACATCAATGTCAATGAGTTGGTGTACAACAATGGCATGCTCCGTACAAACTTCTGCCATATGGATTGTGTACATTGGACCTCATCTGGATCTAGAGGGGACTGCTCATCATTTGAGTCCCTGTAGATTACCTCCAGCACAGCTAATTCTCTCAGGGACTGGATACCTTTCTCCGTGGCATTCCACATTCTTGGGCACACTACTAGATCATCTTTGAGAGGATGCCTTTCCCTCATACTTGACAGGAGTCACCTCCAGAGGCTGAGAGCTTCTGTTCTCTTCCTGATCCTCTTGTCAATGCCTGCCTCCCAGGACAGGGATCCCAGTTGCTCGGCTACCATCTAGTTTCATATTTTGGGTTGCAATATCCCAGCATTGGAGCAGCCAGGTCACTAGGGGCTCTTGTGACTGGCAGCTGAATTCTTTTTGCATATCTCACTGTTTAGCCAGGGATAGGGATTACATAACTACCTCTGGCTCTACCTCTTCCTCCCATTCTGAGGGTCTTGCTTTGTTGGAGGTTAGGATACCTTTTCCTTTTCTTTTTTCCTTTTTTTTTTCCCCTTTCTCTCCGGGAATTTTCTCCCATCTGTTGCCTAAGAGATAGTAATGACTGGTACTTAAGAGAGCAAAAAACTGGCCAAGGTGAGGGGAAGGGGTGCAGCTGGCTGCAACCTCTTAGCCAGGGGCTTTTCTCTAGGGAAGGGCAGAGATACTGTGAGATTTTTGGCTGGGGGGTCAGGGGTCTGGGCTTAGCTCCTGGCTTTCTCTCTCGCTTTTGGGATCGGAGGGGAACGGTTGAGTTGCTGCTACCATGGGAAGAATTCGCTGCCACCATGGAGTCCAGCCCAGCACTGCTTCTTCCTTACCACGGGTGAGCCTCTGCTCGTAAGAGCAGCCGGTGAACTGGGACCTTAGTAACAACCGATCTGACTGGAAAGGACCCTCACCATCTACTCAGGTGCCTCAGGGGAAAACCCAGGACCCCAGTCCCCTCCTCCTTCCCAGAGGGGCGTAACTCCCTGCGTGTGCCAGCTGCTATGGAGAAGCCCAGCTGCTACTGCCAAGCCCCGCTGTTTTCTGCTGCTGCCTTGAGCTTTTTTGCTACACTTTAACCCAACACCCCGTCTGCCCAAACCTCCTGGCTCCTACTAAGGCTGCAGAATTTTCTGTTACACCTTTTTCACCACCCCAGATGTGCCCGCCTCTGCCATTCCAGCTGCTGCTCCCAGGTTCCTGCTACAGCCCATTTTGCCATCCGGAGGGGCACCGGGACTGGCTGCCCCTGTGGGTTTGTAGAGGAAGCCCCTTTTCTATCTCTCCCGCCAGCCTGCCCGCCATCACCCACGTACAGAGAGGTGGCCGAGCTCGCGCCACAGCGCCCCCTGCAGGCGCGGGGGATCATCGCACGTCCCTGCCTGGCCGGGAGCCACCAGCGCCCCTGCCGGCTGTGAGCGGAACTGCACCGACGGGGAAAGGGCCTGACAGCCGACAGAAGGCTGTTACTGGGCTTCTGGTTTTGTTTGTTGTTGCTGCCTGTGTTGTTGTTTGTTTGTCTTGTTATACATATAAATATACACACACTAGTAAAGAACTGTTACTCCTTTTCTTATATCTTTGCCTGAAAGCCCTGTAATTTCGAGGTTATAATAATTTGGAGGGAAGGGGGTGACATTTTCCATTCCAAGGGAGGTTCCCTTGACAGACACCTGTCTTTCAAACTAGGACATGCTTCCTCTTCATCCCTTGCTAGGTGAACTGATTTGGTCTTGGATTTCTTCTTTGGTATAGGTGCGTAGGGTGGTTTGAAAGTAAACCAGCATGAGAAATGAACCCCACACAATTACCTTAAGGGAGATTTCAGGTCAGAGGTACAATTTCATAGAAAGAAATAAATGCAATGATGCAGAAAAACTGGCTTAAACCCACAAAGTCAGAGTACAACCTGGCACCCTGTAGGTCAGAGTGGTGGTTGCAGTCCTATCGAGAGGTGGTTGCAGTCCTGTTGAAGTGATGGTTGTGATACGCAGAAAAGACTCCACAACTCGAAAGTTGCAAAGTAGGTATGTTTTAATCAGCTGAGGGGCATGGGGGATTTTTCCTCCAAAGACATGTGCGCCTTCAGCAGTGCTCAGCTTAATATTTATCTAGCTACAAGCTACATATGCATCAGATTACACAATACACCTATACATATTCATTGCCTATCCCTGCTTCATATTATAATTAGCTGTAAAGTCATTAACATATCACTGCGCTTGCGCAGTGCCGCCTGGTGGTCACGGGCTGGGGTGTCTGGGATGAAGTAAAGGTTTTCCTCGGATGAAGTAAGTAGTCTTCCTTGGGTTGAACTTTTTACCTTGCCTTCTTGCGCAGACTTCTTGTGTTCCTGCCCTAAGTCCAAATGTCAGAGCTGGTTTGGGCTGGTTTCAGGGTCCGAGAGCAGGATCTTCGGTCACAGTTTCTTCCTCTTATCAATGGTCTGCACCTCCCTTTTGCTTGGCAAGCGCAATAAATGTTAAGCAAGCAATATGCATTGTTTAGCAAGCAGCTACAAGATTCAGCAGTACTAGCAATAACATGATCAATAGTTAATTCTTAAGATTCTAAGCCCCCTGTATCAATTGCAATTGAAAGCAGTGGTCCTGTGGAAGTTCTGGTCCTCCTCTGGATCCATCGAGTGATGGTGCTGGTGTCCCAAGTCCCTCATTATATACACTCATTTTCAGGTGGGAGTGCTCAGTACCCCCTCCAAGGTGGGAGTTTCACAATGGAATGACTGTGAGTCATTGCAGCTGCATATTCTGCTGATGCCATTGAGTCCATTATGGCCCATTAGCAGACATGACCCCCTCAGGATGGGTGTGATTGTGCTGGTGCTTTGCTGGAGGGAGTTATCATGGCTGAGTCATTGGTGAGGAAAAAGAAACACTGGCCTGTCTTGCAGGGTTTGCATCCTCTCCCTTATCTCATTTAACACCCAGCTGGAGCCTGAGGTGTTGGGTGTGCACTGGGCAGGTACTGCAAATGACCCATCATTAACAGTTTGTCAGAAATTATGTGAGCAGAGTAGAAAACACAGTTTGGTTACACCCACATGGTGCTAAACTTCTCCTGTAACTAGGACAGTGCGACTGCTACTGGCACAGGCTGTTCCTCTGGTTCACCTGCAGTTTGAGTGGCCACAGTGCCTGTCACTCTGCTTTCCTCCTCCTCCCCCTGAGAGTGCTGCCTAGTATCAGGCAATGTCAAAAGCTGTTGTAACAGGCCTGAAGGAGGAAACGGGAGTAAAAGGCTGGGGAAAATCATCCTCCCCTGTTCCCTCCACAGACTGGCTATGGTTATTAATGGACTCCCAAAGGTAGTGCCCGAGGTAAGGGTAGGAGAGCACCACTGCATACACATCCCAGAATACCCTCATTGCCCTTGATGTCATATCATAGACTGATATTCCACAGTACAGCAAAGCAATCCTGATCCTTCTTCCTGCTTTGAAAAAGAGCTCCCGGATGGGCACATATGCTTATAGGGAAAGATATACAGGGTTAGGTGCCACATCCACAAGAACAGACCAAGCAACATTGTGACCAGTGGCTCCAAACTTAATACATCAAGTACTTAGATCAAACTTGTTTCCAGACCAAGCAACATTGTGACCAGTGGCTCCAAACTTAATACAGCAAATACATAGAACTTGTTTCCAACCTGCTCTGGGCAGATCTGTTGTTATCTCAACCCTTCATGATCCACATTGGACACCAATTAAGGCTACCATGGTTTAGGAATGGTATTCTCCAATTTAGTACTCCTGCTAAAACCACACATTTTTTCCCCTCCTCCCTCCAACTAGAGACACAAAAGGCAAAGATCATGGGTTGAGGTAGAGGTAAGAAAAATTTACAGAAAAGAGCAATGATAAGAAAATGAACTGCTATAATTGAATGAACTTGAGTTGGTTTTCGTAGCTGAAGGAATGGTTGAAGGTTCCCTGTTAATGGCTAAATAGTTAACCACTTATTCCACTTATTTGTTATTAATGGTTTTGTCAGTTGATTGTTAATTGTTAGGAAATTCGCTGATTAACAATTGTTATGGGAGAATAGTGTTAGGAGTATTTTCTGTGTTACTGTTAGGATATGGGGAGTGGAAATTGGTAAAGGGGAGAAAGTTCTAGAAGCAGGAAAAGTCTATGCCAGTCATGTCTCCTTATCATAAGAGGATAAATACAACCTGCTGATAGGACCGAGACTGGCGAATCACTCGACGCACAAGAATCACCCCACCGACAAGAACCTATCACCTGGAGTTTCCATCTTAACAAGCCAATCAGGCTACTGATGGTGGGAGGGCCTGGGGAGAAAGAGGGTGGTGCCTCCCTGGGGAATAAAAGGTAGTGTCCCTAAGGGGACAGGGGACTTCTGTGCCCACACGTGACAGTGAGCAGAGCCCTCAGCGCGTGTCCTTTTTCTCTAACTGTTAGGCTAATCTGCCGTGGAAATTCTTATAATCTCAAGAGTAAACTCTGAAAAGGGATAATTGGCTACTGTGGTCATTTTTCTTACATGAACATTAACAGCAACAATATTAATGACAAAAGGTATAGGAAAAAATATTACTTACACAGAAAGCCCCCAACCATAAACAAATACCAAACTGCTCTGTCTGCCACATTTTCTTGACCAGAAGGAACCCATTCCCCCCAGAAGAAAGTCCCTTTTCCCCATACCTGCCAATGACAGGCGTGTCGAATAACCTCCCTCCCAGCTACTGCAAAAATAAACACTCTGTCCTGGGTGGAACCAAGATATTTTTATTTATAATTAAGTGCTTTATGTATTTTTATTCATTATCATTATTTGCATCATTATTAATTTTAAAAATATAATTTGTGTTTTGCATAACGAGTATCTACCATAGAATCATAGAATGGTTTGCATTGGAAAGGACCTTGAAGATTATCAAGTTCCAATCTCCCTTCCACTAAACCAGGTTACTTCAAACCCCATCCAACCTGGCCTTGAACACTTCCAGGGATGGCAGTTGCACAACTTCTCAAAGCAAGAAGGACCATCAGTGAGAGAGAGCAAAACATTGTCTCCTCTAGTGCACCTCACTCATCTCCAGATTTGCTTCAGACTTTCCTTTTCAGTCAGATTAATTCTTTTTGAGTAAGATGATAAAACAGAGGGGTAACCCCATGTATCTCACAGTCTGCTTCTGGGTACACCCACTGTGTGAAGAATTCCTTTCCTATTATTTGGGATTTAACCCATGTAGATTTCCACTTGGTTGTTTGAATTTCTTTCCCTGGACTCAGCCTTTGCAACCTCATAGCTGAAGTGATACAAACATCAACTGAAGCACAAAGCCATCTCCTTTGTACAGGAACTAAGCCAAGAACTAATGTGTAGAACTGTGCCTGCAATCAGGGCAAAATGGGCCTTCAGGTATCGGGTGTTCAGATGCTTTTATGGGAATTCAGAAGAAATTCCTGGAAATATAATGAGATCAGCATCTTGTGAAAGATCCACTAAGGTCTGTTGAGAAAAATTATGACTGGTAGAATTACAGCCTTTAGTAGTAAAGTGATCTTCCTGGTCTTGTAGTGGTTTGGAGTGTACACCTGACATAAATACTCAAAATATTGTTTGCCGTATCTCAATTGTGACAAGAGAAACTGAGACCCATTGTTTAAAGTTTCACAAAATCCAAAGAAGTTTCCTTACCAAGGAGACAAGCCAGTAGGACATGAGGCAGCTCTTGAGTTGTTCTCAGGCAACTTGTGACCATGAAAGGATAAAGTGAGGTGGGGGCTATTCCCCAAATGACCACCAGAGACCCTCTTGAGACCATTCCCCAAATTGTATGTACATGCCCAACTACAAGGTGTATAGCTTTGTATATGTAAATGATTTCTGAGAAGGGGGAAGAGAATCCCAGATGAATATTGCAGTAATCATGCAAGGGCATGGNACCACTTGTCATAGATAGTGCAGCAAAGATGACTAAAACAAGGCATCAGCATAAAGTTAAGGCATTAAAAGGATCAGATCCCTTGTGGACAATCCAAGTTCTACAGATCTAGTGCCTACAACCAACCATCAAGCATAACACAATCTTTCTCAGGTGATCATTTTGGTCACCTCCTAAGCACTAGTGCTCAGAGGCAACATGGACGAGGATGTCAGAAGGTCTCAGGATCCAGCTGCATCCTCTGCAGCTGACGATGGTCCCTCTCCTGGAGACAGTTCTGCTGCATCGTCTTCAGCTGACGATGGTCTCTTCTCCAGGAACGGGTGGACGTTCCTTGCCGGTATCCACCTCGGGTCAGCATCTGTGGAGACACAAGCATAATCTCTTCCCTACATAATGAGGGGAACTGGCCCTAGAATTAGACAGCTTTCAGGATCTTTAAACATAACTTTAGCTCTCTGCAACGAATCCTGTGACATGGTGTCATGGCATGCAAATTGCTTAAGAATGGGAGGCACAGTGTTATCAGCAAAGCGGTTTAGAAAGTTAAACACATAAAGAGCTTTGTTCAAACGCTCCTGAGGAGTGTAACCCTGAACTCCCCTTTCTGTTGCAACAAAAGACGCTTAAGCGTAGCATGAACACGTTCAACAATAGCCTGGCCAGTGGGCGAATGAGGTATCCCCGTACAATGAGAAACCCCATTGCTGAAAAAAGAGAGCAACTCTCTGGGATGTATAGGTTGGGCCATTGTCAGTTTTCACTCGAGCAGGGATGCCTAAGACAGCAAAGGAGCTCAAGAAATGTCGACAGACATCATGGGCTTTTTCACCAGCATGGCATGAAGCGAACAAGGCACCTGAAAACGTGTCAATAGACACATGAACAAATTTCAAGCGACCAAACTCTGTATAATGTGTGACATCGAACTGCCACAGCTGCAATGACTGCAAACCTCGAGGGTTAACACCAGCAGCTACAGATGGCAAGCTATACCGCTGGCAATCCGGGCATGCAGTTATAATATCACGCGCCTGGCGCAAAGAAAGGCCAAACTGACTACGTAAAGCATGCGCATTCTGATGAAAAAAGGAATGACTCAAGCTTGCCTGAGCAAGAGAGTCAGGTACCACCTGCGCTGGCATAGCCAGTGAATCGGCACAATGGTTCCCTTCTGCAATAGGTCCTGGAAATCAATCCCTGCATCAAGAAATAGGGCTCCCTTTGCGAATCCAAAAGCAAAATAAGTGTCCGGAGCCATTTAAACAGAACAGGGTTTGAAACGTTCTTTAAGTAGGTAGCTTCAGCTCTCTCCACGATTCCTGCAACATAAACAGAGTCAGTAACTATATTAAAAGGTTTGCTCCATTTCTGAAACACTTGAACAACTGCAGCAAGTTCCACTATCTGTGGAGATCCGGGAACTATCACAACATCAGAACACCAGTACATGTTAAGGCATCCTGCCAGACAAAGACTGAGCGATGCGATCATCCAGATCCATCTGTGAAGACTGTAAGGACCTGCAAAGGTGTTGGACTCCGCCGCACCATAGGAACTAAAGAAAAACAGTTAGATAACAGTTTGTGCGCAGGAGGATGAATGCACAGAGTGCCTGGGTAGGTGACCAGTGCTACGTGAAATTTGTTGGACATCTGAAGGAGCCATTGCAGATACGTAACAGCTAAGGGCAAACAAATGATGCGGGGCTCTTGACCTGCAAGAGCAAGCACGCATTGCCGTCTTTTAATAATGAGCTGAGCAAACATTTCTGGCTGCGTAGCAATGGTCTTTGGCATCTGATGAGGCAAAAACAACCATTCAATAATGATCAACGGGTCCTGTGCCCTTACATCCCATTGAAACAACAAAGCATAGGGTTGTCATGAGGGGTTCAAAATGATGAGGTCAAAAGGTAAGTCAGGAACACAATGGGATGCTTGACGATTCGTGATTGCGTCAGATACCAATTGCAAAGTAAGTTGTGCTCGCTCTGTGAGGTGTTGTGGAGATGTCAGTGCTGAGTTGCCTTTTAAGAGATCGAACAAAGGATGCAGGTCCTCATTATAAATTCCCAGCAAGGGACAAACCCAGTTAATAGCTCCAAGCAATTTCTGCAGGTCATGTAATGTGCTGATGGAAGTCAGAAACTTCACTCGTTGAGGCCGAATAGATTGCTCTGTAATTCGCCAACCTAAATATTGCCAAGGAGAGTTTTTCTGTATCTTTTCTGGTGCCACTTGCAAACCAGCAGCTGTTACAGCTTCTGTGTTAAGGGCTAAGGCTTTCTGCATAACCTCAAGGTGTGGAGCTGCCACAAAGATAACATCCATGTAATGATAAATGAGAGCATCAGGCACCTGTCTATGCACAGGGCTCAGTACTCGTGCCACAAACCACTGGCAGATGGCTGGGCTGTTTTTACAACCTTGCAGCAGGATGGTCCAATGGAACCCTCGCAGAGGCTCCTGAACAAACGCCACTTACCACTCTTCTTTTCGATGACAAATACAGGTGAATTCCAAGGATGGCAGGGGGTACGATATGGCCAGCAGCCAACTGTTCCTGTACCAATTCCTGTAGATGACGCAGCTTCTCAGAGGACAAGGACCACTGGGCCACCCAAATTGGATCATGAGATATCCATTACAATTTCAGGGTGGGCTGTGTTGCAGTGGCCCATATCATAAATCCAACCCAATGCGAGTCCCTAGCTGAGCCAGTAGATCACTCCTCCACAAAACCAGGGGTGTATGCAACACGAAAGGTTTAATCGTGGCAGTATGACCATCTGGGCCAAGGACCTGGATCAAATTTCGGCTTTGGTAGCTAGTGCTACTCCCTCCGATGCCTGCAAGGGCTTGAGGAGTTGCCAGCAAAGGCCAGGTTGGTGGCCACTGTGAGTGAGAAATGATGGTGACATCCGCACCTGTGTCAATCAGACCTGTCAGGGTAATGCACTGGCCATGCCATGTCAGCTGGCATTGGCAAGTCGGCCTGTTTAAGGCTATCTGCTGAGCCCAACAAATCTGAGGCAGGCTTGGGGATTCAGAACCAGCAGTGCCATGTACAGTACTTGCTGGTAACATTTGAGCCTCAACAAAAAGAATCAGTCGTGCTATTCGGGTTCCCTGCAGAATTGTGCATGGGGGAGTGGGCGTCCATGCCATGATTTGTATTTCTCCAGCATAATTTGCATCAATAACTCCAGGAAGTACAAACAGACCAGCCAGGGAGGTAGAAGGGAGACCTAGCAGCAGTGCACTCCTCCCTCCCCCAAGCGGGCCATAAACCCCGGTAGAAAGCGGGTGGACCGCGCTATCCACTAGAGTTACTGTGTGGGCGGTTGCCAAATCAACTCCTGCGTTGCTAGGGGTGGTGCCACGAAGATGTGATTCGGCATCGCCAAGGGCTGCTGTGCGCATGACTGACACAGCGCTGCAGCTGTCGGAGGCTGATGCGGTCACGTCACTCCCCGCGCCGCCAGGAGAGCCGGCCCAGAGGTGGAGAAGGCCACTGCAGCAGCGGGCGAGGGTACTTTTGTCCCGGCGCGCCTCCACTTCGCGCTCCGGAAGGCTTTTCCCTGCAAGGGATTCTCGTTTCCATCGTACTGGGAACGACACTGATTCACAAAATGCCGACCCCTATGGCACCGAGGGCACATCTTGGGAAAAGCTGCCGATGCCGCCCCTGCTTTGCATTCCTTTCTAAAGTGGCCCGCACCCCCACATTTGTAGCAAACAGAGGCGGGGCGCAGTGCCGAGAATGCAGCAGCCATTGCCTCATACTTGTGTTCTGTTGTACCTATCCGGTTACAGGCTTGTATCATCTTTACAAGAGTGGGTTTTCCAAGGGGCGCAGCACTCGCTGGCAATCTGCGTTTGCATTTCTGACTGACAATTTTAACAATAGGAATTCCCGAGCTTCCTGATGTGCGATCTGCTTGTCTAAGGCATCTTTCAAACGGTCCAAAAACTGCATATAGGGTTCTTTCGCACCCTGCCTGATGTCTGTGAACGATTTATGAGGGCGGCCCGCGTCCGGGATATTAAGAAAGGCACGGTATGCGCCTGGACTGGTGCTCTCGCAAACTCCCCCTCCCCCGCTAGCTGGTCGAAAGTAAGCGCAGCCTTCTGTTGATCTCCGAT
The DNA here is from genome assembly GCA_013399195.1 of Dicrurus megarhynchus. NCBI lineage: Eukaryota > Metazoa > Chordata > Aves > Passeriformes > Dicruridae > Dicrurus > Dicrurus megarhynchus. The sequence continues at coordinate 66,785 of VXAD01008110.1, forward strand.
GGCCTGGTATATTGAAGGCGGGCATGCAGCAGCCGCTTCCAATCAGCTTCCCACAGGGAATACTGTGAAGAGGACAGCATTAAAGTAGCTAAAGCCTTAAGGTCATGAGGGACCAGTGTATAAGAGTTCATTACCGTCCCAAGCGTGCTCTTTGTAAAAGGCGAATCGATACCGCATTCTAAAACACCTCTTCGCAGATCCTTTAACATAGCAAAGGGCAAGCCTTCCCACTGCGGTAGCTGATTAGGCTGATATGTAACAGGAGTGACAATCCACCCAGCCATCGCATATTCACCGGCTTCCACGGGGGTCGCGGGAGCTAAGCCAAGCCCCCTTTCCGAGCTTTCAGGGCTAGGTGCACGCACGGTAACCAAAGAAAACCCCTGTCCCATACCCAGATAGTCAGGACCAGGCGACCGCAGGGAATCATCCTCCTCAGTAACCTGAGACCATATAACTCGATCCCAGGCAGCGGCGCCGGGCGGAGGAATGTCTGTTCCCCTTGCGGTTTCAAGTCCCCCCTGCGCCGCTGCCGGGGAACGCGAAGCGGAAATCGCGCACTCCCGCGGGGCAACGCCGGGCACAAGGGGTTCCACTGATCTCGCGACCCTGGGAGCCCCCCGCCTTGTCCCGGGACAAGCCGCCGGCGGGGGGGGAGGGTGCCGCCGCTGGCGGAGAGGATGCTGCCGCCAGCGGGGGGGTGCCGCCGCCGGCGTCTCCGGTAAGTCCGCCGTCACGGGAAACCCCCGCTCCGCCCAGGGACGCGGCACCGCAGGGAGAGGCGCCCCCGCGGCATCCGCCGGCGCGGCCGCAGTATCAGGGTCCCCCCGCTCCGCCCGGGGAGAGTTCGAGGGTGCCGCCGGGGGAGGCGAGGTGGCGCCAGCCGCGGGGGGATCAGCTGCCGGAAGCTCGCGGGCTGCTAAAACTTTGTTCTTCTCCAGCAAAGCCTCTATTACCGCTCGCAAGGGAGGCAACAGCGCAGCCGCCGTCGTGTCGCCCTGGGTGGCCAAATTACATAAATCCGCCGCTACCGTGTCCCAAACATCAACAGAAAAGGCATCATCGGAGGCCAGGTCTGGATAATAGGCAGCAGTCCACCCTAAAAGGCGGTCAAGCGACTGAGGGGTGTAGGGCTTCTCACAAGCGTCCAGCAGCCAGGTTAAAGAGTCAAATACAAACTGCTGGTCGGCAAGAGAAGTCTGATTGCCAATATTTAAATCAATCCCATCCGGGACTGAATGCGTCAGCTACTCACGACTCACCAGAAAAAAACCATCAGGGATCGGACGCTGGCCAGCTTTTCCCCTTCTCTACCAAGTGGATTGCAGTCCGTGAGGCGTGTACTGCCTGTGAAAAACGAGGTTCACTC